>VWZY01004666.1:155181-177253 GCA_013399075.1 Chloroceryle aenea
ATCCAGACAGTTTTTGATCCAGCAGAGTGTAGCACTCATCCAGGCCTAGGGCAGCGAATTGTTTCATGTGGATGATGTAGGGAACAGTATCAAAGGCCTTATTGAAGTCCAGGTAAACAACATCCATAGCCTTTCCCTCCTCCACCAAACAGGTCATCTTGTCATAGAAAGAGATGAGATTCATTAAGGAGCAACTGCTCTTCATGAACCCATGCTGACTGGGCCCGACTGCCTGGTTGTCCTGTAAATGGTGTGTTATGGCACTCAAGAGGATTTGTTCCATGACCTTCCTTGGCACCAAGGTCAGACTGACAGTTTTTAACTCCATGGATACTCCTTTCAGCCCTTCTTGTAGATAGGTATCACATTTGCTAATTTCCAGCCCACTGGGATCTCACCAGTTAGCTAGGACTGATGATAAATAATGCAGAGTGGCTTGGTTATTAAGCACATCTGACAGCTCCTTCAGTACTCTTGGGTGTAACCCACCTGGCCCCATGGACTTGTGTATATGTAGGTGGTGTAGCAGGTCACCAACCATTTTGTTGTGGATTATGGAGGCCTCCTTCTGTTCCCCATCCCTNGTGCTCCTCCCGGGCCGCTTCAGCAGCCTTTCACAGGCTGCCGGACCCCGGCACAGACGAGCCGTTTTCCTGGCTTTTCTTGGCTTCGAAAAGACTCAAAAGAGCTCCTTGCCGACTCCTCAGCACCCACAGCAGGGTAAAGACTCGGGGTGGCGGTGGCAGTACATCAGATGTAAGCAGACGACAGAGATGACCAAACATGAGGTGATGTCTTCATCAGCAGCTTTATTATGCCAGGTGCTTTGCCAGCAGAGCCCCTGTCGGGTGTGCGGAGCATGGCAGCAGAAAGTGCTTTTCTGACATTGTATCTCTCTAATCCTCTGAATGACATAAACTAATTGTGACAAAGACTCTCTTCAATATGCATAAATATCTCTGAATAAGGTATTTTTCTGACATAGCCATGTCGTAAGGGGTGACATTTTTTTCACACCCTCAGCTGTGAAAGCTCTACCAATAAAAGTTTGAAGTGTAATTTAGACTAAGACTGCAAGACTAAGAAATCAACATTAAAATCCCTAAGAACCCTCTCTCCTTTGTGTCTGTGGAGGAAAAGCTGACACGGCAGGAGCAGGATTTGTGAGCCACAGAAGGATAACATCAGAATGAGTTTGATGTGGGGCTGTAAAATTTAGTGTTCATGTCACCCTCATTCAAGGATGATTTGGGGAGAACTAAGTAGTGTTCGGGGACTGTAGTGATGTTAATCTGTGATGTGATTGTCAAGACGACACTTTCTGTACAGTGATATACTGGAAAGTTGTTTCTAGGAAATAGTCCATATAATGGAGGCTATTCTCCTTTGATTTCTATAGGATGCTGCGCGGCCTGTTGCCTTTGCTCTTAGTCCAATGTCAGTAACAGCTCTGTAATATAAACTGAGTTGTTCTGAATAGTCTCAGAAATTATAATATTGGAATAATTATAATACTTGAAATGCTCTCATATTCCACACCTTCCAGTGACAGGTTGCCCAGGGAAGTGTTGGAGTCACCATCTCAGGGGGTATTTAGAAGACATGTAGATGTGGTACTTAGGGAGATGGTTTAGTGGTGGACTTGGCTGTGTTAACATAATAGTTGAAGTTGATTATTTTAATGTCTTTTCCAACCAAGATGATTCTGTGATTCCATGATTTCAAGTGCCTTCTACTAACTACTTTATTTAATTTGTATGGCTGCTTTATCTGCAGTTCATATACACTTCAATACTGCTACTAGGTAACTGAATTAATGAACCTGAACTTATTAAGTAACAGATATTTTGTGGCTTAAATGTTTGGGATTTTTTGATTGTTTTCTTCTGGACTGCATTTTCATTGCCTGAGTAGTTGTTAAGTTCATTGTTATAAGAGTCCTCTAATGCTACTGGCAAAGGTTCACTCACATGTGGATCTGGAGTTTGATTCCTAATCACTAAGCACCTCTCACCTCAGACTGTGCCCAGCTGTGTAGAAGAAAATTTGTCTAGTTTGGTTTTAATATCCCAGTCAGGCCATATAATCAGATTTCTCTCCCTGCTGTCCATCCCTCTGGCTCGATGTCTATTGTACTGCTGGTCACAGAGGGAAACACATATTTTCAAAAATGGAAAGTTCTTTACTCAAAATACTCTGATACTTACGGTACTGCTTTAGAAGGTGGAAGAAGAGAATGTGACTCCTCTCGAGAAAGCTGTTATTCAACAGGTGGGAACTTAGAATCTTCATGAGAGTTATTTCAGACTCTTATGGGAAGGCCTAATTCTCTAGAGCATGAGTGGTGCTTAGTAGACATCTCTGAGTTGAGATACTGAATCTGGACAAGACCGTGCTCCATCAACTATGTATCATGGCTGTGGGAGGTCCTTCCTTAGCTGGAGGAGTTCCAGTACCCTCCTAGGGACACTCCCTGGTGTCTCCCTGGCCTGAAGATGGGAGCCTAAATACCAACCTCTGAGTTCTGAATCATCACCTAGAGACAGGTTTCTCAGGCCTGTGTTCTGTAGGTAAATGAATCTCACCTTTGGCTGATAGAATATACTATATAGTGTCATATAATGAGAATTGTAGTATTCATCCAAGAAATTATTACCTTTCAGGAAAAATATCCAGTGTTGAATAAAATACCTAGAAGTATTGGGTAAAAAATTTTATTTTACTGTTGCGACTATTCAATCTGCAGCTTTTCTTACATATTTTTGTGTTGTATTCCTAGATTAAAAGACGTGACTTTATTTTTTTTTTAGTTTTCATCTATAAGTAAGTAGTTTTTAATTTGTTTATATAATACTGCTTTTATTTTTAATATATAATTATTTTAATGAAATGCTAACAAAACCAATTATATTAACAAAGACTCAGTACTTGCACAGCTCAGATCTTCTTCAGAAATGTATAGGTGCTTTCTTTTTATTAGGTTTATCAATTATTTTAACATCAATAAAATCTCAAGTGCACCAAGACTAACATTAAGTTGCTGGCGACTGCGTTCCAGGTCCAGTTTTGACATTACAGGAAACGAAGGGAAGAGCTGAGTTAGTCTTTTCAGAACCTGTGGGCAGAAAGAATATGGAAGGGCTTTCCTTAGATCAGGGGTTCCTGCTATTTGAAGACTAGGGATAACTGCTGCTACAGCTTTTAAGCACGTGAGCACAAAGGGCTCATTTCCTGAAACTGAGATGAACAGGACAGTCCTCGTGAAGAGCTCCCCACACGTGAGAATCTGTAATTTGTATTTGGATAGCACAGCATAATACAATGCCAGGCAGAGGCCGCATCCCAGCTGATTCTGAAACTGGAGTCACCTCATGTTGTGCCTGTACCTAACAAGGGTTACTTTAGTGAAATCAGTGAATTGGAGACAGTTGACTTTATTGACACTAGCCTCTGTTGTCTACAATTACAATGTTATGCTTTAGTGGTAATGGTATTGCTGAATGCAATTTCTTCCTACAGTGGCAGTGCTGTGGATGGACATTGCTCTTTGGTTCCCAAAGGAACGTGCACCACATTAAGATGAATCTTCAAAACCAAGGACTGTCAGTGCAAGTGTGGTTTCCAGTCTGTGAAACAAGGATTTGAAAAACAAAACACAGCTAATACCTTCCCTATGAGTAAGATTAGGCACATTTTAAAATCCTTTTTGGTAATTTCTCAAGAATACATAGATTGTCTCCCCTTTTTATGTGCTTGAAGCTCTGAGATGTTAATTCTATCAACATCTTTTCTATTTCTTAAGTTTTATAACTTTATTAGACTCAGTTATCTATCTGTTCTGGCCAGTTATAATCTCGGTATTGCAAGAGTATTTTGACTTGCTTCTTTTAAACATGATTTTCTGGATAGCATCTGTATGAGACAGTCAGCATTGTCTGGAATTGAACAATAAAATTTCAGATAGCTCACTCTGAATATTGTCCTGGCTTTGATGGGACAGAATCACAGGCCTGCCATAGTCCTTAGGCCATTAGCAGTTTGAAGTCAGCCATAGTACCTCACCTGAACTGGCTACAGGTGTATCCCAGATCATAAACATAGTATAACTCATTAACATATAAACTCAGTACAAAGAGGGAAGTCTGCTGAAGTAAAGATCTTCCTTCTTCAGCTTCTCCTCTTCCTTGGACTCTTCCTGTTCTTTTTCTGGTCCTGAGGACTGCCTTCCTATTTATTACGACTGCCCTACCTTTTCTGGGCTGAGTATAACTTTGTATACTTTATACTGGTACTAGTCTTAGCTTTATTGTTTCACTAAATCCTTTTTCATTTCAACCCACGTGTCTCCTCTCCTTTTCCTGATCCCCCTTCTCTGCTGGGGAGGGATGACTAGGTGATAGAGCAACTGCTGTAGTTTAGCCCCAGATACGGGCTAAACTTAGACAAATACTTTCTCTCAGGCATCATTTCTTACAATGATTACTTAAACAAATATAATATTCAGTTTCTAGAGTTATCTGTAGATTTTCATTAAATTTCACCCTGATGGACTGGTGTTCTTGGTCCACTAGTAATGGAAACGTATTTCCTAACTTTTAGCTCAGTAGCTGCTATTTCTACATATGATCTGAAAATGTCATACTGATGATCATGTGCTAGATTTTTGTATGCATAACTTCAGACAATAAATAGTTTAGCAGCTACTAAAACCTTCATAAAAATTTCCCAATTGTTTCTTAGAATGCTATGCAGTACCATTTTTAAATTAATGTTTTTTTTCAGGAAACTGAATCTCTTCCAGTATATCTAAACATTGACAGCTTCTGCCAATTGAGACTAGATGAAACATTTGCAAAGTGTTGGCAGAGAGAAGGATGGGAAAGTAGCGGATATACAGTAGACTTGTTACTCACTGGAGTGGCAACAACAGTTTGGGCAGCATGGTCTAGGTTCATAAAAATGGCTCCAGACACCTATATTTAAGCACCTGAAACAGTCCCTGGTTGGAGTTTTGTAACGCATAAAAAATATTTTAATAACTGTAGTTTCAAAACAAGATTGTGAGATATTTAAACTTGTAAATCTAATATATTCAAAAGCATTACCAGAAAATAAATGTTATGGGCATTTTTAAAATTTATTTAAGGCTTGTTTTTCCTACAGATTTTATTTGACTATGCAAGGTGATGTGTAGTAGGGTCTTGTGTAACTGTATATATTAGCCACTTAATAGAAAAACATGCACAGACTATTTCTGCAGAAAAATGGTGATGTATCTGAAAGGAAGCAGAACTGAGGCCCCTTTGAGTATTTGAGATAAAAATAATGTATGAAATGTAGTAACCATTTTAGTCTTTGCAACTTCATGGACAGGTGAGAATAAAGTTTTTCAAATTAATATTATTTGGAAGATAATGAGATGCATTATGGATTTATAATTATATATATATTTTATTTCATCAAGTAAAATGAAATCTCTGGGGCAGGGCAGGGGAAGAGGGATTAAAAAAACCCCAAACACTGGTATCTTTTTTTTTTTGTCTTTTACATAGAAGTACAGCTTTCAGCTCCAATTTCCGGAAGAAATTCCTTGCCACAATAACTTAAGTACTTGATCTTGCTGTCCTGGTGGTGCACTGAGTTAAACTTAAAAGTTACTTAGCACTTCTAAAATGAACACCATTTCTATCTGCATCAACTGTCTGTAATTAAACTACTCCATGATTTCTGTGATATGCCTTACCGAGAGGTTCAGGAGACTAATTAACACACTTCACTACAATGAAAAGAAAATGAAAAAATGAAAGAGTTATTAACCAATACTAAACTAAACACATGGAAACAATTGTTAATTAACGTGTTTGTAAATTAATATGTTTGCAACAAATGTCTGGGAGAACAGCTTGGATAGCAGAAGGACCTCATGGACAAGAACAAGAGCAAGGGCTTAAATGCAACTCCTGAGCAAAGAAATGGGGAATCCCTGTTGGGCTACCTGGCATGTGCCTTATTCACTATCCAAAACTGAGACCACCTTCTCTCTCCATAATTATTTAATAGAGCTACTACTTCTTCTTTTAACCCTTTATTAAAGATCTGTCCTTGTTTTATCAATTCATGATGGAAGAAGCAGTTATTATTGTTGGCATGGGGTTGTCCCCTGTCACTCAAAAACAATTCTGAATCACAGAGTGAGTTTAAAACCAGCTCTGTTAGTTCTCCTTTTGTCTTCAGTCTTTTCAATTTATGTGCCTAAGATTTTCTGTCTAATAATTTTATAATTTCACGGGGTTTTGCCTCTTTTTAATTAAAAGCTCACATTCTCAGGTAATGATACAAAAGTTGGAACATATGAAAAGAATTTATTCCTGTGAAATCTAGTGACTGAGCACCAGTTTCATGAACTATTATCTGAACCAAGGTTGTTGGTATTGGGAGTTCAGAATAATCCTTTACCTACAGTTATACAATGCTTCCCCATCTCCTCTGTCATATTGTTAACATTATGAATGAAAACCTGAGAAACCTTCCAAAATTTTCTTAAAATATTTGGCTTTCCTACACACCGGCATTCAACTCATAAAATGGTTGGTTTTGCAAATGATTATGTCTCTGCAATTCAGTTTGAGGCCAAATCAGCTGAGTAGACCACGTTTATGTAGACCAGGTGGTGGTGGTGGTTCAAGGGAAGTTATTTTTGCTTTCAACCTCACCTCGTACATGAGGTAGCAGCAGCTCTGCCAGCCCATACAAATGTCTTGGAAAGGAATGTAAAACTGGCAACAAAAGTTGCCTTAAAAAAATGTCCTTCTGTAAGGAAGAAAAGATATACACAGAAATTAGATGTTAAATAGCTTCCATTACATTTCTTTGGGCATACAATGTATCAGTTTTATCTCCCTGGAGTAGTATTAAGAAAAAAAACATTAAATGGTTTTAAAACTTGGACAAACACTGCAGATACAACTGGTCAACTTTGTGAACATTATCCATTATGAACATGTCATCTTGAACAAAGCATTCAGCTCTTTTTTGTTGTTGTTGTTTTGTTTTGTTTTACAATGAAGGCATAAATACAACACATATGTTCATGTTTTCCTAATTGTGTTTTTATAAGCAAATAAGTAGTTAAACTTTTACTTAATCATGAAGAACTAGGAAAATTATCAGGAAAAACGGCATGTTTCCTACAACATCTAGAAATTTCTCCTTTATCCTAAAAATGCCTGGCAAAAGAAACAGCAACTTTGCTCATTCGTATTTGATTTTTACCAGTTCACAGCATCCTGAACTGCTTTGAGCAAGCTGTGTTCAAATACTGAAGGCACACAGGGGACTTGAAAGTCCACACCAAGTCCACACTGAACAGAAATGCTTCCCTTTACAATAAACTGGTGCACCCGTTCCACTGCCATTATGGCCTGTGGCTGCACATTTTCTTACCTGGACAGTTAGGTTGTCATACCTCTCTATGTACTACTGAATACCAGAAATCAAAGCCATATATCAAGTCCCAAAGGATCTATCACTGAGATTCGCTGCTGAAAGGGCATAAATGCTTGCAGAAAACAAGTCAGTAACTGTAATCCTAAAAAGTAAAACATTATATATACTTCTGTGTAAATAGTGAAGATGACAACAATGTTCTATGATTTAAAATAAAAAAATTTAGATTTTCATCTATTCTTTCCATGATTTTTTTCTCACTGCAATCCTCTCCAGGCAATACCAAATTTCCACACACTATTCCAGATGGCTGAATTTCCTGACTGGAGTGATTTAGTTGTTTATTTTTAAATGAGAAATAGAAATATCCTAGCTGCTTGCCTACGTACCTTTTTGGAGGTACACCAGACAAAGCTGACATCTGTTTAAGCTGTTTTGGGGTTTGGGGGGGGGTTGTCTTGTTGGGTTTTGTGCTTTGTTCTGTGTTTTGTTTTGTTGTTTTTTTGTTTGTTTGCTTTTGGTTTTGTTTAGGGTGGGTTTTTTTGGTTGTCATTGGTTTTTTACTTGTTTGTGGGTTTTTGTAATTTTTGATTATTTTTTTTTTAATCTTTTTGTGTTGACTTTGAGCTTTGTTTGTTTGTGTTTATTGAGGCTTTGTTTGGTTTTACTGGGGAGGGCTGGATTGTTTTCTTATTTGTTGGGGTTTGATTTTTGTTTGGTTGATTTTGCTTGTTTCTCTGTTGAATGATCCAAAATAGCTGAATATAAGGGTTGCTTATGAAACACTATCTTTTCTTTTTCTTTACAGGAGAATTTTCCATTTTCTACAGGACTGTTTTATACTGTATTTTAAAATTTATTTCTTCTTTTGCAGTAATCACCTAAAACCAAAATAATACTAATGTGGAAGTACAATTGAGAAAGATTGGAATATTTATCTCATATGATTAATGTGTGCACTCTCTTTCCCTTAATACAAGTAAAACCGATGGTAAGTCTCTTAATGAATGTAAATCTGATTTAATTATGAACCAGAAAGTTTCTGACCCTGTGACTTTTAAAAGTGTAATCTGTATGACCAACATTCTTAGTTTTCTTTGATCTCTTAAATTTCTTTTTATTACCAGAGAGGTTTCTTTGGTATAATAAAAAGTTTAGGGATCATTTAATCTCTTATTCTTTACCTGGAAATCTTTAATGAATGACTCTATTTACTTCCTTACAAATCAGTAGCTGATAGTAGACACAAATTAAAATCATTAATCTCTGTATAATGCATGCTGAGTTTGGACTGTATCCAGGAAATACATTGGTCAAGACAAAAATCTTTGAAAATTATTCTGACTGCAGTTTGGAAACAACAAAATATAAGCAGCTTTCCCATTTCTGCAAGAGTGGAGATGTATCTTTCCCTGTGTGTCTAAATGTAGATATAAGCTTTATACCATTTCTATGTCTTTCCACCTTGCCCTAAAACTCCTGGTTATAGGGATAAGTAAAAAGTTAGCTAGCATAAGCAGCAACATAGATTGTAAAGTACACAGCAGAAGCAATAAAGCTCACTGCTGCAAATAGTTAACAATCTGCATGGCTTCATACTTCTCCATCTCCTACCATGTTACTTAAGCCAGTTGAATAGGCCTGCACTTGGCTAGGCGTTCTTTTTTTCCTTTCCTTTCCTTNCCAGCAATTTCTCTCCTAACTCTTTAGATCCATGTCAGATATCTGTTTTCAAATCTGGGATTTACAGGATCCTGTGACAAAAATGATTAAGTGTTTCTGACTTCAGACATTGAAACTTTGAGTATCACTTTCCCTTTCTGCATGGACAAAAACCCTTTTTTGTATGTCATTCCCCATGTGTTTTATACCATCTTTCTGAGAAAAAATGGAGGACGGTATATTGTCATTGGCAGAGTGCTGTACTAATGCAGTCAGACTGCTTCTGGTATATGAGGTAGCTATTTCAAGCTGTATTTTCTCTTGATTCACAGGTATTTATAAAGCTAAAATGGCTTTTGGGTTTTCTTCTTATTTCTCTTGCAGCAGTCTCAATCAGACTCACTTTGGGAAATTTATACCTTCACTTCCGACTTTTCTTTCATAACTAGTGTTTTCTTTCTTCCTCCCTTTCTCCACAATCACTCCTGATAACTTTACAGTTGATTTTTCAGAAAAGACAGATGTCTTTTGGTCAGAAAAGACCATGATGCTTTCCACAAGGATTCTCCAGGATACTGATCATTCTTTTGAATGTGAATGAGTCCTGGAATTTCTTTATATATACCTTTACCAATACCTTATATTACCAATTAACAATACCAATACCTTTAGCTCTTCAGTGCAGCACCCCTCCCTAAAGTCATTGAAATCTGACCACTTAAAACCAAGAATATTTCTTATCAAACTCCTTTTTTTTCCTTTTTTACAAAATAATTTAAATTGAATGAACTGAGGTTATTTTCTATTAAATCCCTACGAGGATAACCAGAACAGTATATACTTCAGTGTATACTTAACACCACTTCTTGTTGATTCATAATGACTTGGCAAAGAAATCTGCTGAGGCTATTCAGTATTAATAATATTATTAGTGCATTTGTTCTCTAACACTATATTCAAGAAGTTAAATACTTTTGTAATGATACTGTTCCCAATTCACCATCTGCTAAATGATGTATGTCATTCTTTATACAACCCTTTATACAACCCTTACAGCAAAATTAATATTGAAGTCTTCTCTAGTGATTAAAAAATTACTGTTTCTTGGTATATTTGCTATACAGTTTTACAATTGTGTCTTCAGAAAGATAAGAGTGAGAAAACAGCCTAAAATCTTTAAAGATTGTAAACAAATAAGAGTACAGCAGAAAATGTAAATAGGGAAATACTGGTGAAAATAGCTAAAACACACAGGGAAAAAGGATATAGAGAAACCAAGTAGGATTATCCAAAAGCCCAACCTTAGAGAACTAGATATCAAGTTCTTATTTGCAACAGCAAGTTGAAGACTTCAGCTTAAATACATTAAAAAGGAAAAGAGAGACCGTCAACTTCCTAAACAAGCTAGGAGGCACTGGAGCGTTTCAGGACATACTTTAATGATAATCTGCATTTGTATTTTCTTGCAGCAAGGCTTCTTTTGTAACATTTTTCTTAACATAATGATATTTTTTTAGTTTATATCCCTCTCAGGCAGAGAACAATTTTTGTAACATCTGGCAATGATAATGGTAAATGAAGAATGGTAGCTGGGTAAGCAGTGAACCCATTCTCCAGTAAAGGACTGATATGTTGCTCAAGAGTTTTTTCCCTGATTCATTTCCTTGTGTGCTTGCAGGCTTACATGAGAAAGGGGGACAGTTGTCTAAACTGCCTTACATTAGGCAACAAAGACACAGAAATTAACTGTTTATTAGAACTTTTTTTTTTTCCATTTTATCATTTATCTGTTGTATTGGTCTGGTTGAGATGGAGTTCACTTTCCTCATAGCAGCCCTCATGGTGCTGTGCTTTTTATGGAGAGCTAGAAAGGTGTTTGTAACACAGCAGTGTTTTGGCTACTGCTGAGTAGGGCTTGCTCATCATCAAGGCTGTCTCTCCAATATTCCTCCCTCACCAGGTGAGATCTTGGGAGGGGATATAGCCAGGACAGCTGACCCAAAGTGACCAAAGGAATACTTCATATCATATGACATCTGCTCAGGAATAAAAGCTAAAAGGAAGGAGGAGGATGCAGGGGCATTCATGATTACATTTGTCTTCTGGAAAAAGCACTAAGCATACTGAAACACTGCTTCCTGGGAAGGGGGTGCTCCAGGTTCTGAAACAGAGATTCCCCATGGTGAACCATGACCATGGTGAGACGGGCTGTCCCTTGCAGCCCATGGAGGTTAAAGGTGGAGCAGATATCCATTATCTATCTGCATTTTGTGCAAGACACCACACTGCAGTGGATACACCCAAAGGAGGCTGTGACCCCTTTTGAAGCCCACATTGGAGCAGGGTCCTGGCAGGACCTGTGGAGAGAGAAGCCCATGCTGGGGCAGGTTTTCTGGTAGGATTTGTGACTCCATGGGGAGCCCACGCTGGAGCACTCTGTTCCTGAAGGACTACAGTGAAATCACACTGGAGGAGTTTATGAAGAACTGTAGCCCAGTGGAAGGATTCATGTTGGAGAAGTTCATGAAGGACTGTCTCCCATGGGAGGGACTCCATGCTGTAGCAGGAGAAGAGTGTGAGGAGTCCTCACTCTGGGGAAGGAGTGGCAGAAACATCATGTAATGAAATAACCTCAATCCTCATTCTCAGTCTCTCTGTACTGCAGCAGGGGAGAAGATAGAGAAATTGGGAGCAAAGACCAAAGGAATACTTCATATCATATGACATCTGCTCAGGAATAAAAGCTAAAAGGAAGGAGGAGGATGCAGGGGCATTCATGATTACATTTGTCTTCTGGAAAAAGCACTAAGCATACTGAAACACTGCTTCCTGGGAAGGGGGTGCTCCAGGTTCTGAAACAGAGATTCCCCATGGTGAACCATGACCATGGTGAGACGGGCTGTCCCTTGCAGCCCATGGAGGTTAAAGGTGGAGCAGATATCCATTATCTATCTGCATTTTGTGCAAGACACCACACTGCAGTGGATACACCCAAAGGAGGCTGTGACCCCTTTTGAAGCCCACATTGGAGCAGGGTCCTGGCAGGACCTGTGGAGAGAGAAGCCCATGCTGGGGCAGGTTTTCTGGTAGGATTTGTGACTCCATGGGGAGCCCACGCTGGAGCACTCTGTTCCTGAAGGACTACAGTGAAATCACACTGGAGGAGTTTATGAAGAACTGTAGCCCAGTGGAAGGATTCATGTTGGAGAAGTTCATGAAGGACTGTCTCCCATGGGAGGGACTCCATGCTGTAGCAGGAGAAGAGTGTGAGGAGTCCTCACTCTGGGGAAGGAGTGGCAGAAACATCATGTAATGAAATAACCTCAATCCTCATTCTCAGTCTCTCTGTACTGCAGCAGGGGAGAAGATAGAGAAATTGGGAGCAAAGCTGAGCTCAGGAAGAAGGGAGAGGTGGGAGGATGGTGTTTTAAGATTTAGTCTTTAATTCTCATTATCCCACTCTGATTTGATTGGCAAGAAATTAAGCTAATTTTCACAAGTCTGTTTTGCCTATGACAGTAGTTGCTGAGTGATCTCTCCCTGTCCGTATCTCAGCCCATGAGCCTTATAGTTTCTCTCCTCTGTCCAGCTGAAGATGGGAGCAATAAAGCAGCTTTGGTGGGCACCTGGCATCCAGCCAAGATCAACCCACCACACCTGTAATCATTTTGTCCTTCCTATTCACTAAATCAGTCCAAAACCCCAAATAAACCCAAAACAAAAAAGAAAAAACAAAAGCCACAAATCCTTGTCTTCACCTATAAATACACTCACAAGGGAAACCAGAAAGTTTACCTGTCTTCATGAACAGAGACACAAACCATTTTATATAAGAAAATGTATGGGAATTATGAGATTAGTAGATGTAACCTGCTAGATGTCCTCTTCATCTTCAGATTTTAAATCTTCTTCATCCTTTAGCATAATCCTAAAATTGTGACCTTTTAACATGCACTTTCCATCTATTTTTAACTTGACCCATTTTTTTTCCTATCATGAATTACTCATAAAATATATGTAACTATTTCTTCTAGTAAATTATCTAACTCGTTTTCCTTCCAAAGCTTTTACTGACACTCAGTGATTGTGACAGGACTGTACTAGAAGCTTCAAAGAGATTATTTCCTTTGGGTAGTTACCTCTTCAGAAGTAGAATACCTAAATCTTTACTTTTTAATTTAGTTATTAACCTTAGGGTTTTAGATAACAGTTTTTAAAAGGTTAATACAAAGTCCTGGAGTTTGCTCTATTTCCAATGCACAATAAATTATTCAGTCATGCAATTTTTACAATTTTAATGGAAATTATTTTTTCTTAAGGCAAAAAATATACTAATTTAATTAAACATAATAGTATTCAAAAGGTGCTTGTTTGAAAACTGTATCTGGTATATTATGCTGTCTAGGTGGTATTAGTGTGTTATAAATGTTCTTCATACTTTCTGATAACAACTTATTTAATGAACTTTTCCACTGCAACTTTATACCATCTATTTTTCCTTTGAGCTCCATTTATACATTCCTTACTGGCACAGAGAACAGTTGATGTGCAATTAGCTGTTCACTAAAGGCACCTCTGAACTTACCACCTTGCTATTATAACAAGACTTAAACAACAGAAGAACAAAAAAATTATCTTTTTTTTTCCATACTGTTCATAATACTGGCAGCAATAAGAGAAGCACACAGATCAGTACCTGTTTTCAGGACTGTTTGCATTGGCATTAAATCATGACAGATGAGCTTGATTTCTAAAATGGATTATGGACATTTAAAAGAAATGTTAATCACTTCTGAAAAATCTATGCCTTATTATAAAGAGTCTAATGTGCTTCCTCGGAATTAAACCTTCTATCATTCCATTCCTTTAATTTTTAACAGTATATGTATACTGGGACCTCTCTTTCTCCAAGTGATTCAGATGCTACTTCCGGGATGAAAAATACAAATAATCTAACATAATTTGACGTTTTAAAAGTAATATTCATTTTTATATTAAGAAGAGATAGGTTTTTCCACCAGTCATAGAAGCAGCATGCTATACATTTCTGACCTTTTGTAACAAAATTATATTTCTGTGTTTATTGGGAAGACCAGAAATAAAGAACAATGGTATGGTATTTAGGGGATAGAAAATTGACATCTGGATTAAACTAAAATTATAGTTTTTGACTCTCCAGTAATTTTTAATGAGAAGCTATATCTAAACACAGTGTATTGACATTTTGGTTTAGCATTTATATTTACACTCCACCTATCAGTGAAGTTCTGTGTACCTGCTTCAACAATATAAGTTGTATATTTGCAGCTCCATAAAGCATGGAACCAGTAAAAAGATAAAAGTCTTCCCTCAGTTAACTTTTAGATACGACAATAAAAGAAAGCAGATAAAGATGGACAAGGAGATGAAACAAAGATGTTTCATCAATACAAGCTTTCTTACATGATTAGCTGTTCCTGCTGTATGAAAATACTTTTGCCATATGATAGAGAAGGAGCTGGGAGGGCTAAGATGGCTAACAGAAATTTCTCAGTATATACTGATTCTTTTTTTTTTCCTAAAATATTTTTTTCCCCTTGATTTCCATAACTGTAAATTATAGAGTAGGTGCCATTTTGTACCAAAAGGATGATACAAGCAACTGCTACTGTCTACATGAAGGTAATACCTCACAGAATAAGAGGTGAAAAGATGAAAGCCTGAAGTATACATAAAGACTGGAACCAAGGGAGGGTTTGGGACAAGCCTCTCATATATTATACTGCGTGCTCACTTCTGTTAAAAGGCAAGTCTTCAGGGAGTACCTCAATAGTGCTAACAAAGTCCAGCCCCTTGTATAATTGATTGAGAAAAAGGCAGCATCCTGCTTTGAATCATCCTCTGGAAGAACCTAACTTTATATTGAAATTAGCAGCAGAGAACCCTTTGTTTCTCTCCATTGACTATTAAAGAAGAAATGAAGATCAGTGTCTCTAAGCACAAATTAATCCTTAAGAAAATGTTTTGCTTATATTGAATCATGCCTCTAGATGATGTCACATCACAAGACAGTTCTTCAGTGGTTCCTTAAGCAGGCAGCCCTGTGTGATAGCTGTCTCTAGGGACAGAGCTGCAAAGACAGGAGGTAAAGGGAACATTTAGCAAGCTGTATCATGGTTACAAAGAAACGGAAAACCCCAGGATTTTCAGAAGAACAACAGCATTCTTTGGAACACAGGACTCATTTAGAACCACAGGAATTTTCTTACTTCAGATTGTTAGGCTTTTCTGCAATGTTATTCCAGCTATGTAAAAAACAAGCAGGACTGTGAACAGATTTTTTCTAAATAACCCGCACTGTATTGAATAAATACATGATTTATATTTCCAATGGATCAAAGTAAATATAAATTAATTGCATAGGCTTATGGACAATATTGTCAAGACAGACAATAATCTTAAATTTATATCTAATACAATTTTATGAACTTGGAGCTCTGTGGAGGTAGGTTTTATTTTTCTAGATGTTTGGAAAGTTTTAAAAGTTCTGCTTTGGTGGTTGTTTTCTTCTGAGACAGACAGAATTAGATGCATTTCTACTCAGTGATATAAATATTTGGAAATTAACTGGACTTGTACTCCACTGCATAGAGAAGTGAAAGTTGGTTTTGGATGAAAGCATTTTTTCTCTAGTGCATTTAATTGTGTTCACATGAAAATACAGAGGTAAATGCTTGATGCCCATAACCAGCCTCCTTAATCATCTATGTCTCTGAGATATACACAAAATATTTTACATATCATTTTATCTGTTAGGCTTACTTTCAGGAAATAAGCATTTCACGAACAACAAGGTCACTTGCGTAGAATTCTCCATATTTGGTTAATCAAAGCTACTATGGGCAAGTTTTAAAGTAAAAAAAAAAAAATAAAAAAAATCACCAGATCATTATATTAATGATTCAACAACCAAAATGTATCATTACTGGCAAAATTTGGAAATTTTTGGTAGCCAAACAGATACTCAAAACCACCAGGTTGTGGCTGAGTGTCCTACTATATCATGCTATGACTTGTAGTCACCCACTGTGGGAAGCAGAAGCAAAATTACAAGCCCACAGCACTTGAGAATCCAGTTTTAGACTCATGGTTCCACATCAGCTGAGAATCCTTGCTGCCCAGAAATTAACTTCCCTCTCTGACTGGGAACAGGATTTCATGCTGACATCCTGAAGTGATCCTATTGCTCTTTTTTGCTTGGCTCTATTAGCAAGATAATGGTGTGCCCAGAGGATAAACTCTTGCAATACAAGTTGCATTCACAGCTATTAAGAACACATTTATACCTATTTAAACTCTAAAATGTACAGGGGATATATACACTACAAAATAATGATTAATATACATTTGATATTAATTATCTAACAAAAGACCAAGTAAATCACACAGTCTTAAAACAAGTAAAAGATATAACTAATGATATTAAAATTTAATTTAAATTACTTAATTGGTGTGGGACTTTTTATGTTATGCAGTTCCTTCTGTTCCTCAACACATCCCTAATTTGCTTATAGTGGGATGTTTGCACCTTCATCAGCAGGAGAAACATTGTAGCAAACTAGAAAAATATATTTTAAAAATAATAGTTGTGTCCAGAATTCAAAACCAGACATCACTGTCTTCCAAATCTGTTCTTTAAATGATGTGTGTGTATTTGTGTTTTATTTAGTCCAAGAGTAAACATACTCCTATAACAAATCTTAAGCAAAAATTTCAGTTATTAGCAATGCTTACACTTAGGGCAGTATTGTAAATTTTACCTGTAACTGTCTCAATTTGACTGGAATTGATCAGTTAATCCAAGTGTGTAAACCATGGATAAAACTGTGAAGCCTTTCACATCAGAAATCATCCTCCTCTAAAGAGATAATATTCATGACTGATTAAATGAGGATCAATTCATTGAAATTTAGCACAATAGCATTTTCTGAGGACATGAACAACAACAACAAAAAAAGCAAAGATAATAAAACCTGAGCATCTCTCAGTAGAGATGAATAAAAGTTAAGCTAATGCAACAAACATTACATTGAACTAAGTAGAAATTCAAGTGGTCTCATGCTGAAAACACTCAGAAATACACAACTTCAGTCATATTTCAGTCTCTACTGAACTACTCAATAATGGCAGAAATACTCCTTAGGTATTACTGTAGGGTACCAATTCTCATATGAAGTCAAAATAATCAAGACTATTGTTGACGTGAAGATAATCCATTTGCAAGAAAACATAGTCATGCACATCAAACAATGGTGTTCTTATTAAGGAGGACAATAATGGCATGGATCACATCTCCAAACCATGATTCAACTCATTCTAATACAAATGTCAAAACCAGCTGAAGTGAATTCATTCTACAAGTGTCCAGCTTGGATTTAGACATCCAAAATTAGGAAGGATATTTCTCATCCCATGTGAATGTGAAACAAGTTCTATTTAGACTGTTCCTATTGCTGAGTATCTACCAACAAGGAAGCTTTCCTTGGTAGTGCAACATTTTCTCCTTATGGCTAGGATACATCTCACTTAACTTTAGATAACTACAATTGAACTAGTTTGCAATGCTCCCTTTGGAGTTAATAATTGAGATAAATTGGCATCTTGAATTGGACTCATTGAAGACAGTCTGGACAACTAATCAAATGCAGACATCCAAATCCAGTTATTTAAATACTAAAATACATTGCTAATTCCAAATATAATGTTTTCAGTGGCAATCAAACACATCTCCCTTTTTTCTTTTCTCTCCCTTCACAATTTTTATTCCTCACTATACTGTGAAATATTTTGCAGTCCTAATAAGAGTGATTAAATAGTAGTTTAAGTAGATAATCAATGTCTGCTAAGACAGGTCACCTTATTAAAGAGAAATTTAATTTTAGCCACCTAAAAAAAATGGGACATGGTATATAATAAAAACTCAGAGCAGTTCATCAAGGTCAGGTGCAGAAAAAAATTACGTCAGATCAATCAAGAGCAGAAATAACTACATACTAACAGTCAAAGTAAGAGTAAAAATCAGACATAGGCATATGCTGTGCCTTAACATAGGCACAGCAGGACTGTGTTTTATGAATCTCTTGCTTAGCCTTAAATGATATCCTGACTTTGCATTTAAATTATCCAGAAAGAAAGAATGTTTGTATAAGAGGGATTTTTTTTTTCCTTTTTTGCTATGTTAATGGTAAGGCCTACACTAAGAAATAATCTGTTATTTCAGGTATACACATAAATGTCAAGTGTTGTTTTCCTTTCTGACTCACGGAGGCTCCACTTTTCTTTCTTTTTTATGACTTCATGTATCATCTGATCTATTTCTTTAATGATACCAAATTGATGGGGAATTTTCCCACCTCTGATGTACAGGTGTCTCCAGAGGAAAACTCTCTAATGATCCCTAATCTATATTGGGTAATAATACCCCAAAGGATGAGTAAGCATTTGTGCACCATGAAACTGGACAAAACTGGAAATTGTCTTTGCTCATAATGCTTGTGGGAAATAATAATAATACTACCAAGGGGACCTTGAGCAGATAAAGGGTGGCTCTAGGGGCTAACGTGAAAGGTATAGCTGCTCAGACAGTATCCTCCTTGATCCTAATGTTCAAAAAGAAAGGATTGGATCACAGAGGATGTGTCAGAAAGTCAAGTCCCAGCTGCTCAGCTGGGGTTCACTGTCAGGTCTTTGTCTGCTCTGACCATTGAGCCCTCTTCAAGGGATGAGAGCTTCTGCAGAAACGAGAAAAGATCCACCCAGTGAAGGCAGGAGGCAAAATTATAATTACCAGCAGGGCTGCTGATCCATTGAGAAGGACTTTAAACTAGTATTGGGAGGGAAGGAGGCCAGGAAAAAACAAACAATCAAACAAACCAAAAAAAACCACAACCAGAAAAATGGGGCAAGAGGGATAAGGGGAAACTCACTGAGGAAAGTATGATGGGTCTCACACTCCCCTTGAGATGGCAAGATGACAGCAAACTCATCTCAAGAGCCAGTACAAAGCAAACAAAAGAAATCGGAAGACTACACAGTCACTGAGCTTTGATACAACTGGGATGAGAGAAATGTGGCAGGATAACTACACCACAACAAATGGACATGGACAGGATCTTACATGAACATAGGCAGAAATGACACAGAGTGCAGACTGCTGCAGACACAAAGGAGTAACTATGGAGCATGGACATCTGCTAGGGAGCAGCCTACTGAGACCAAATAGCTCAGGATCAGAGAAGAGCCTGTGTTGGGTCTGGCTTGGAAGGAATTAACTTTCTCGATAGTAGCCCTCATAGTGTTGTACTTTGTAGCTAGAAGAGTGTTAATAACACACTAACAACTTGACTACCACAGAGCAGGGCTGCAAAGCATCAAGGCTGTCATCCCAACAGTTCTACTCCAAAGGCCAGTAGACTAAGGGTGGGCAAGATCTTAGGAGGGGACATAGTCAGGACAGCTGACCCAAACTGACTGAAAAGATACTCCATACCATATGACATCATGCTCAGCAATTAAAGCTCAGAGAGGGTGTGGTGGAGAGTGGGACACATTTATTATTAAGCTGCTTGTCTTCCAGAGCAACTTTTATATGTACTGAGACCCTGCTTCCTGGGAATTGGCTGGACATTTCCGGATGGTGACAAGTATAAAATTATTTTTGTTTTCTTTGATTCTCTGTGTGACTTTTGCTTTCCATTATTAAACTGTCTTTATCTTGACCCATGGCTTTCATCTTACATTTTCCTCCTGTCCCACTGAGGGTCAGTGCTAGAGTGGTTTGCTGGGTACTTGGCAGTTGACAAATGTTAATCCACCACAGACCCAAGAGGCAAGATACTGTGGTGAGCACTTCATATAGTCTAAACAAAAGAAGAAAAAGTAGATAATATCTTCTGAAACCAGCAGAAAATTTGTCCCACCACAAGCCCTGGTTCCCACACATGGAGAACAGTGGTCTGGGTGTGTGGTAGTTATTGCAGGCCTTGTCTGTTATCACCTTGAATTGGAGGAGTTTAAGATCCTGGGAAGAGTAAGTGTAAGAGACTGGCTATAGTGGGCCTCAAACCTTGTGCGGTGTCAAGATCGAGGAAGACCTGTCTGGAGGGGACTGGAGGGGAGAAGTGTTGATTTCTCCCAATGTCTCTGTGACACACACACCCTCACACACACTTTGGCTCCTTGCAGAAATGCTTTAACAAAAGGAAGAGGTAAGTTCTGCAGAGGTGGGACTCTGTATTTTCTTTAGTTAAGTGCTCCTGCTGATTGAGCTATGGGGAGGGTGGATGGCAGGCAACAAGCTACCTCTAACTCATGGGGCTCATGAAATCAACACCAGTTCCTGTGGAAATTGGGAATACCACCCAGATATCTCAAGGATATATAGAGAAAGAAAAATATTGACTGTTGTGCACCCACCATCAAAGAACTGAAGGCTTGGACTGATCCGGTGAGACATTGCTGTATCCATGGCTGGTGACAACCTTCCCTCTTTATCTTTCTCTCTTACTCACTCTCTCACTCCCCTTATCTTTTCCTCTTTTCTAATAACTCTTTCTTCCCCTTCCTCAAAATTTAGTTGCTTTGTAAAATAATCACCTACAACCGTTTGTTGATTGTTTGATTAGGGAGAACTAATAAGTTGTTTTGTTATTGTTCCTAGGAGTCATTGTCATGACTCTGCTGGCCTGGTGGCCCTGCCAGACCGGGACAGCCTCTTTTGGAGATCACAAAATTCACCTCCCTCCTTGTCCATTATGTGGGATAAGACATAAGCAAACCAAGTAGTCTAATAAAAAAACTGAACTTCATGTGACCTGGTTGACTTGCTCAGTTAACGTGTAGGCAGTGGTAGTAACTGAAGGATATCTTGAAGGGCAAAGGAGCCCCAGAATGTTTTTCAGCCATCAAATTCCCCAAGAAAAAAGAATGATTCACTGACACTTTTAGTTGAACTAAGGCAAAAGTTATGAAAAAAAACCCAACATTTTGTCTCTGACCTTTGTATAATCAATGTTTTCCTAGAATATCTGAGTAGAAGCTTTCAAAGGATGAGAGCTGGAAGAGAAATGTTTTCTTGAACCCGGCTCCTGCTCCTATAATTTATTTCCATAGGGAGATGTATCCTATCTGTGCTTCTACCTGCAGAGTGACCACCTTTATACGGATTTCCACGATACAGTGTTGTATTAAGTGGTAGACCCATTTCCTTTCAAACTCATGTACAGATGGGAACTGCAAATTTTCTAAGTTTAATGCCTGGAGTAACAATATTTTAAGTCACAGAATAATGTGGTCATATATGCACTAGAATACTGGTATTTCCATCTTCTTCCTTCCCTTGCTTCAAATTTACCCTTTACTTCTGTATGCTTTAGTTACATTGTTACCAAGGAGCAGTTTGTCTGCTTTTAGTAGGCAGAGGATGGAGAGATGGAAAAGACTCAGTTTCTACGACAATCAAGCACACAAAATGATTTTTCATGAAGTTACTGAGAGGAAATACTTGAACTCGTTTTAGTATCTTCTCATGAGTAGAAGCATGATGAGCAAAGACAACTATGGCCTGTTGTTCAACAAGTGAATAAAATAAAGGCATATGGCAATACATCAACTGTAGTGTGTTTGTTCCAAGGCACCCAGTGCCAGCTGAGCTCACAGGAACTTCCAGTACTATTTTCACGTTCATTGCCACGTGCCACCTAGTGACTTAACACTGAATCACAGTTTAAAATCTATTAAGACTGACTGGGAATTATGCCGTATCAAGAGAACATTCTTCTTTCTGAATTCTTAAGGATGCAAAACTGGCCATCGAAACAACCAAAAGAACAACTGCAAGCATAGCTTTACTTCTGAGTGTAGTTTCTCTCACAAACATCCAATGACAAAGAAGCAAAAGCAAAAGCAAAACACCCCCCCCCCAAAA
>VWZY01004666.1:184236-216668 GCA_013399075.1 Chloroceryle aenea
GACACCTAATAGCAACCTTCCAGTACCTGAGGGAGCTTTCAAAAAGATTGGAGAGGGCCTGTTGACAAAGGCCTGTAGTGAAAGGACAAGGGGCAATGGTTTTAAATTAGAAAGGAGTAGATTTAGATTAGAAATAAGGAAGAACTTTACCATAAGAGTGGTAGAACACTGAAACAAGTTTACCAGGGAGGTAGCTGAGGCCCCATCCCTGGAGACATTCAAGGTTAGGCTTGACGAGGCTGCTCAGAGCAAGCTGCTGTGTTGAAGATGTCCCTGCTCTCAGCAGGAGGGATGGACTAGATGACCTCTAGAGGTCACTTCCAGCCCAGACATTTCTATGATTCTACCTCTGTAGAACATTTCTGTAGCTATTCCTTTAAGTAACATGGACACCAAATAAATGAAAATATTTATGTCTAACCAGGACCTCACAAAAATATATTATAGATGACTAGGAAAGGAAAAATGAGCAGGGTTTGGAAGAATAGCAACAACAAGAGATATCACGGTCAGAAATAAAATTAAATGTAGACAGGAACATCTAACAAGACTGTTGTATTATAAATAACCATGTCCCTAAGTAAAAACATAAATCAGATTTTACTTATCTTTAATATCTCTCTTGAGCATTGTAGATGTAGCTTCAGCTGCCTAACTACAGTCCTGACTGGCATTTGATCCCTGGGACAGTCCAGTCAGCCTTGAAGCAATGCATTCCACTTCACATTAATCCACACCCTGGACCAAATTTAGGCTTTATTTCTACTCTAAGCCATATCTCTTCCCAGGCTTCTTTTAAAGGACTTCTCTGGTTCACCCCGAGGAAAATTTTGAGAATATGCATTCTGCACAATCCCTTGGCAATTCTCATGCAGCCAGTGTAATGCGTCCTGGCACCAGCCCATTAAGGTTCTAGTCCTGCCTGCAAAGTCCATCCCTGCCTGCATTTCATCTTCAGCTCCCACTTCAGCCCAACTGCCTCTGCCAGTTCCATGAGCCTTGAAGGTCACCTAGTCAATAAAAAGATCAAAAGTGAATATTTTAAGACAGGTAAAAATCATGATGTTTGAATGCACAAAAAGGCAGCAGGAGAAAGGAATACAATTGCACTACTGGAAATAACTGACACAACTTTTGCAAGAAAAGTGGATATAATGATGTCAGTTGAAACTAACAAATAGCCTTTATGACTTAAAGGTTTCTTACGCATAGCATTTCTAAATTAAAGCCTTTCCTATCCACCTGCAAAAGAAAACAAGTAAGCAACTTGATTTCATTTTTTATCTCTCTCACTTTGATTACTTTTTTGAATTTAAAATTACAGTATCATCAAAAATTTTCCATTCAAAATGCTCTTGCAAAGATCATTCTCCTAGTGCTCAGCTTGATCCTGTTGTCTGCTTCTGTAAGTCCCTTATCTGGATGCATGTTCTTAGGTCAACTATAAGCTATTTGGCTTTATAAGGGCATTCAACTGGGTATTGCACTTTTTTGAATAGCTACCCACTAATACATGCAGGTGACTCAAACTCAACTTTTTAAGAGATTTCTGTTTGCTTCTTGTCATTGTCTAGCTTTCAAACCATCCATTAATTATTGTTGAAATAAAACCAATTCAAAAATGAATAATAAAACCAAGGTAAAACTGTGGGCAGGAGAGCTTAGAAGATAATATTGATGAGGAAAAGTCAAACTGAAAGATTGTAGCTCCTGTGATGCACTACTTATGAAAACAAACAACATTGACATGCTCTTTTTACATGAAAAAAAAAAAAAAGATGCATAACCTTTGCTATAAAATTATTTGTACTAACTGCACAACAATTTTAATACTAAACCACCTGTAAATAAACACATTGAAATTACACACAAAAAAAAGTTCAATATGAAAAAAAATATTTCTGACTTATAAAGTCTTTAGCTAGTGAACTGCTATAGAGTGAGTCATAGAATAGAAATAGTGATCAAGCTATTAAAAATTTCATATGTTAAAAAAGGATTAGATATACTAGTTCTAAATTTATTAGTTTTTAATATAAAGATAATATGCATGTGCTTAAAACAATTTTCCCCAGTAAAACAAAAAATGATCAGAAAAATCTGTGTGCAAAAGCACCTATCTCTATCCTTTTTCAATGACTCCTCTCTACTGTCTCAACCAATCCACAACATTGTTGTGATGAATAAGTGAACAAAGGGTAATATAAAATCAAGATATTAGTATTTGAGAAATGTAAGTGGAAGTCATATGAAGAAAGTGACATGATGGACGAATTTGAGAAACAAATGTAAAGAAGAGTGTCAGTGCTCAGAATCTTCAAAGCTTATAATGTTGGGGGATTGAAGAAAACAGATGTATGACAACAGTTAAAATCTCTCAGTTTTGTCAAGCCAGGTGCTAATGAGCAAAATGCAAACGATGCTAGATGCATACTTCAGCCTCAGGTGTCAAGAATCTAGCAGAAACCTTACCCTGCAGTTTAGCATGTGCTATAATCTCTGGGGACTGTGTTTAAATTCATTCCAAAGTCAAGTTAGTGCTTGCTTTCCTAAATAAAGTTTTGCCTGTCTTGTGCGTGTCTGCCACATAACAGAAAACAAGGATGTACTTTCCCCGTGTGTTTGATTTTTATTTATAACAAATATTTATTCAGTGATCAGTTTTCTGTAACTGCTACTGAAGTGATATAGTGAGAAAAGCTGACAGCAATTCAGATTTTTGATCATAGTTGGTTTGAAATAAATAAATGCAGAAATAAGGTTTCCAGAACCAAAGATGTTAATTCAGCTTAATGCCCAGGGTTGGATATCATCTAAAAGTGAACTGGAAGAACTATTTCAGGAAACTAACTGTCCATTAATGACACTTTGATGCCATATATGTGGAAACTTTCTGAATGCATAGTTAAAACTGAGTTTTCACTCCTTGCACATTCTATGGAGCAGATGACTTTTTGTGGAAGAATGAAAATTACATCAGTCAAAATACAATGACTGGCCATCTGCCATCTATATTCCTATTTTCTGATTTGTTTTGGCATTTTAAATAAAACAGAAGTAATTTTTTTTGTCTTAATTTTGCTTTATTACTGCAAAGTCTTGTATTGGTATTTGAGACAACTGACATCAAGAACCTTTGAGCCAAATGAATTGCCATGATAAAGAACTGCAAGAGAGTTTAATCTCTTTGTGGAAAAAATGTACAAGGAAATAAAGAAAGATGTGCACAAAGTTATGTTACAAGTGAGCAGCAGTCAACTCCTGAACTTGGAACTTGATCATTGTAGTTCCTGTCTGGGCCTTAATATCCATGACTGCTGTGTCCTCATTCAGTTCATTTCAGAAAATTCAGGAGAAAGGACCAATTCAGTTCTCTTACAAGCACTTTTGACAGTTGAATAGGTTTTATTCTAACACAGACATTAAAATCAAATTTGAAAACTGAAAAAAGTATTCTTTTTACTCCCATATAGGCAGTTGTTCTCTCATGGTTGTGATTCTAATTTGCAAATTTCCTTATTGAAGACAATCAGTTTCTTTAGATTTTATTTTGAAGATTAATTAACAATGACATATAACAAATACATAATTAAGAAATGCATTTGCTTTAATGTGACTGTAGGTACAAAACTCGAGAACAAAACCGTAAGTTTATTATCAATGTTATGGAACAAAAGGGTAAGCACAGATTTAAATGTCAAAAATTATTCTCACTGTGTCTCAAGGCAGTTTTAAATGCCTGCTTTTTGTCAATGTGATTAATGTGCTACCTTTGAAGAGATATTCACAGAAGAAAAGTGTGGAAATAAGTTTGGTGACAAATAACAAAAAATATTTCCGTTTTTGTTCTTTATTTTCATTAAGAGAAACAGTAGTTTCTATAAACTCTACCTGTGTTTCTTGAACAATACATATCTTTTGGAAGTTCCAGAATGGAGATTCTTCACTCTCCTCTGTGATTAAATTGACACATTGTGTATTTTCATGATATATAAATTAAATCTTTGCTTTCTCAAATTAAACCTCATATAGTCTGTCTATAACAAACATGGAAAATGTTTTTCTTCACATCTAGCATTCATAATTGTATCTTACAATGCTTTCATTGCATTACAAGTGTATTTAATGACAGAAATATTACAACTGTAACCTTCTGGACACTCTCTACCTGGTGTTTATCTACCCTACATTGCAGATGAAAGCATTTCATCCAGACTATGTAAGAAAGAACTCTACCGAAAAAAGCACTGTACATCCTGTACAGTGTTGAGACAGTGTTCCTATTTATATACTCTGATAATAATGATAATTACATTTTTTGCAATTTCATTAATAGCTGTTGTTTAGCTTTAACCCTGATCCTTTGTTACACAATGCTACCAAGCCTATCATTCTTACCTTTGTGATGTAGTGCAGAACTTTGCATTTGTGTTTGGAGAATTGCATCCTGTTCAGATAGAAGAACTTTTTCCAGATTATTTATCCAGTATATCTAGATAATTTTGAATAGTCAACTTATCCATTAGTGTGCTTGTAGTACCTTCTAGGTGAGAAAGATCTGCTACTCCAAGATAAATGTAATTGTTAATCAAATAAATGTATAAGCAATTGTATTTGAATAAATTGAAAAAAATATAATAAAATCAGACCAGTGTACAGACAGTGCTGTACCTTTTCTGGCAAGTCTTATTTAATGATGGGCTGAATGTTCAACTCTAGACAGTGATAAACAACAACCAATTCACCACAGCAGCAGTTAATTCCTCCTCATTACTTCCTTTCCTTCAGTACTTACTACCACCATTACCTTGAGCAGAAAAATTTTACACAAATTTGTTTACAAGAACAGATGTTTACCAATATTTTAGGGGACAAGCCCCCACATAAAAGCTTGAGCAAAGGCCTTCACTGCAGCAACACAGGCTAAGACTTGACCTGGGACTGTACAGTTACTGTATTATAGACAGTAGTATATGGTTATTCCCAAGAGGAGCAGTCAGGGAGCTTGGAGACACTGTACCACTGTATGACAATAATTTACTCGGGTAGTGTCTTGTCTGAATTGATGTCCTGTTCTTTTTTTGAGTACCGCTGATACTGGCTGCTTTGGGTTGTTGTCAGGAAAAAGACGAAGGGAGATTTATAGTTAACCAGTTACAGAATCAAGCACTGTGAAACCATGAAATTAATTGCTGAATTCCTACATTTAGTTTCTCTTATTTCAACAGCACCCTCTTTTGAAGATACCATGAGCTGTGTAAGAATTTGTAGCTATCATCAACACATCTTATTCCCATATAAAAGGCAGAACTATCTCCCATTATGATTTCTTCCTGGAAATACTCCCTGCAGGAAGATAAACATATGGTAAATGTGAAAAAGTTAATTGGCTATATATTGGCAGTAAAAGTTAATTAGCTGTGTAGTGCTCCATATATTGGTATTTTAACAATTTACCTTCAGATGTCAAAACTGGTCCTTTCATTTTCCTAGGTCTGTTACCTCAAAATTATCTTTCAAAAAAGTTTGATGCAATAAACAGACCTTTCTGTCCAGAGACTGCATGTACCTTAGAAAAGGAGTGTTGCACTCTTTTGTTAATCATCACAGTGAAGAAGAAGTACATCTGAATTCTTGCCAGATGAATTTGTGAATGGCTAGTCAAAAGCTATCCTGGCAAAAATATAAGTTTTAAGCCAAATCAGCTCCCTGAATCAATTAATTGACTGGCCAGATAAGCACAAGTGTTCAAGAAAAGAGGTAGGAAGATAGTGTCAGGTATGATTTGTGTGGCCTTAACCTGCCAAGAAACCATAGTGTAATTCTTCTCATACACTGTCACTATGACTACTCTGCTTTTTAGCTTCCTGTGCTCAAGCTTAACCTTGTCTCATATTCAGGCTTTGAGCAAGCTTCAAAACACGGTGTGGAGGGAAGAGAGAAAAGTTTGAGCTGCAAAGACCCCTTAGGACAATGCATCAAGGACCTGAGATGTACCAACACCTGGTAAAGGCCATAGGCACACTCTGTCTATTTCTACATTTCTCATACTACACACAGAAGCAACATGTGGCTAATGTCATGCAGAAAAGCAGACACACTTCCTCATTAGAGGTTCCAGTAGGACAAAACAGAATTTTGGATTTTGGGGTAGATGAACAAAAACTATCTGTACTACCATGACCTGTCATAGTTCTGTTTTTCTGCTCATGTGAAGAGTTGTGTAGGTAGAAAGATGTAGATCCTACTGAAGACGACAGATAATTGAAAATCAGGTGTCAAAATATCTGACACTAGGCCTTTTATTTGGTTTAGGCCCTACCATACTCTGAATTTTGCTACAAGGTTGGCACTTGGAAGTTTGCTATCATGTTAAATATCACACTGTTTGAAACTCTGGGCATCGTCAAGACACCACTCAAAACCTGGACTCCTGACCTTTTACGTTTATATTTTAACTCACTCCTTAATGCCCAGCTAGCTCTTTCCAAGGCAAAGCTGGTATAAAGACAGATAGAACCAAGTAGTCTGGAGGCAAGACAGTCTGTGTTATTTGGCTTTGAGGTCATCTTTAAGTAGTATAATAACTTATTATAATAGTAATCCCTTCTTTCTCTTCTACTTACTAGACTCTGGACCTCACAGTGAGACCACTGAAATCTTCAGCTAGTAAGAAGTGGACAGGCTTGAGGAAGGCTGGTAAAAATAGATCTATGGGAAGGTTCTTTACTTCTCTCTTTTGGGCAAAGGAGAGCTAGAAAGGGGACTGCCATTAAAAAAATGAAATTGTTTTTGCATTTATGGAGAGGGTTTTTTTAATGAAAGAACCTTACAGTATTTATGAATTTCATGTACTCATGCAACTTCCTTGTGGAAATTCACTTTTCCAGGTGGCTAAGGGCTCAGAAGACAACTAGCAGAATATGTACTAGATCACCAAAGACACACCCTGATGCCAGTAAACTAATCATTTCAGAAATTAAAATCACTGGAAGGTACAAGTTCTTAATTCATACTGGAACTACATTTGTAATAAAATTTGTAATATTCATTAGAAATTCCCCTCATTATGTCTTCAACTCTTCTTCAACTTCACATGTATGATTTATTACACTATCAATAGATGCTTCTGATGTTACTTTTCTAGTAATAACAGCCTTCTATCAGCATCTGAATGCTCAAGGTTTGAGAATATTTTCCTTTTCATTAGTTGTCTTAGTTGCTGTGAAACAGAAAAATAAATGACTGTCAGTAAATGGCTACCTATGACTATTCAGCTTTTCTCACCATTGTCTCTAGTCTGACTTAATTGGCTAGTAATTTCCCAATGAATGCTTTTTTTGAATTTTAATTCAATGCAGATTATTCCCAAAGAAACAGTAGAACTTTCTTTAACATGTTAACTCTGTTTATTTCTGCATATTCAAAACAATTCTAATTGGATTTTATATACAATTCCAGTAAGCTTTCAAATCGGAATTTACACAGCCCAGAAAATCTGCCTTTTTACAGCTCCTCTGGCAAAACTGGAGTAGTGTAAAATGATATAACCAAATCAGGTAGGCAGGATAGGTAGCCTCAGGCTAACTATCAAAAATTATAAAGGACATTAGGGTGAGCAGTAAGAGATATATACAGATTAATAAATATCTGAAGGGGCCAGGACCTGTGTCATGAGGAAGTTATTAGTAAACATTTATACATTGTTTTCCTGGAACATACCTGAAGTCAGTAAAATTAGATACAGTTGCTGTGGTGCTTGGAGACTTTGATACTGTGATCTTAAGAAAGCTGTCAGTGGACACTAGGTCTGGTATTTCTTTCCTTGCTTGTAAGTCTGAATATAATGTAGCTATTGATTGTTGCTGGTTTTATTTATTATCAATAAACACTTATTATAAATTGCAGTTTGGCTCAGCTGTCTTTTCAGAGTGGAAGCTGGTTTTGCTGTTTGATATCCTTTTGCTGCTTATATTTTTATATACTATGTGAGCTGGACAATGCAACCACATAGTATTTGATTGAGTTACAGAAAAGAAGTCGAAGAGACTAGTCTCAAGTCTTCCAGCTGCAAATCAGAAAATATGACTTGTATTTATGTAGAGAAACACTTGGGTATTTTTACATCTGAGAACTTTAATTGCTGAGGTATTATTACTTTCTATACTGTCTGTTTAACTCCTTTTTTTTGTTGTTTTATTGGTGGACAGTAGTGAAATTGTTAGCAGCATTGAATAGAGGTTCCTAATGCTTACATCCCATAATCACTCAAAGAAACATATTTTGATCTAATTCTCTGCTTTACTGTATTTTTGTTTATCATGTCCTTTGAAGCAGCCACATTTTTTCAAAGACATATGTAAATATAATGGCAGTCACATAGATCTTCTGTTCCAAATGCTTAAATCCCATAATTCTAAGAAACATGTTGAGATAGGAAAAGATCTCTGCCACCCTCTGATTTGATTTGGGAGCAGGTTGTCTGGGATGTTTTCCCAGTTCAAGATGAAGGAAAAAAACCCAACACACCAAACCAAAAAACAAACAAACAAAAAACCCCAAACCACCCACAAAAAAACCCCAACAACATAAAAACACCACACAAACAACAAAACCATCCCTCAAATGTTGATATTTCATGGATGTCTAAATAAAACACTCTCATTCTAAAAAAAAAGAATGTGCATATGCAGATTGCATAAAAATTAAAGAAAAAAAAAATATTTCAGTTATTGTTAGCTTGACAAACCAAAAATAAGTCACTCTCAAGCTAAAATTGTTTATGTATTAGTTAGGGGTAAAATCAATGCAAAACTGTGAGTAGAAAAAAACTCCAGAATCTTGAAACCAATTTCCCTCCCATAGTTGAGGAAATGGAAAACTGAAATAAGGGGTAGCTTATCATAGACACAAACTTGCTTTTTTTNACAACAACAAAAACTTTTTTTTTTTTTTTTTTTTTTTCTTGAATACACAACTCTTTCACTCTTTTTTTAAACCTGCTAACCTCAGAAGGTCACAGAATTATTACAGCAGATTACTTTTTTTTTTACGCACACTTCTTGCAGTAACTTTTTGTACAAGACAGAGGTATCCACTTATATTAGGTTGTATTTGGAAGCATAAAGCTGTCATACCTAGGACAGAACAACTTAATTGTTGTTATAATGTTTATCCTTGATTAGTTATAGTTAATGTATGGCTTTCTTCTATTTATAGATTATTCTATTTGCTTCTACAATAATTAAAACAAAATTCCTAGGGCACATCTCTGAGCCTATGCATCTGAGATAAAGCTATGTCTTGTACTTTTCATTCTTTAAGGATTTTGGAAGCTCTCAGAATTGGGATCAACTCTTTTTCCAGAAGAAACTCAGAAATGAGACTGGAAGTCAAACTGAATTTTGCAAGGCACTGTGACACCCTGCTGGTACAAGTTTGGATAGCATATTGATTGGTCACTGCATTATACCATTATACATACTTTTTCATACTGATTTCTTTTCCAGTATTTTCAAATCATGGTGTGGTTTAGTTATTTCTATGTATCTTTATTTTTTTTAATTATAAATGAAGGATTTTACAAAGCTAAAATAGTAGACGTAAGGGAGTGGGACAGTAACTTTGTTTTTGAAGGCAATCTTATGGTCATTTCAAGTTTCAATATTGTGTCTTGATATTGAGCTTTTGATCCAGATCTTCAAAAGGATGATACTTTCAAAATCCTGATTTTTATACTTTCTGAAGTACAATTTTTTTATTTTTTTTTGCTATTGCTTTTTAAAATGTTAAGATTCAGCAACCAAAATTAGAACACTTTACAAAATTTAAAACACACATAAAAAAATAATATTTGAGTAAAATATTAGCTCCTGGTTTTTCTACAATCTCAATGAAAGGTAATGCATGAGTAAACAAGCCAGACAAACTTCTGTGAATATCTCCCGATATGGTTGTTCTCTTAAGCCAGGGAATTGATTCAGTATAGCTTTTTTCCATATTTTTGCTCAGGAAGGAGGATACTTCTGCATACTGAACTCAGAATTCCGATGAGTTCTAGCTGCTGTAAAGATCAGGTTTATTTTATATCAACAGTAAACTGTGCTCATTCCTTTGGAGACAGTTTATGTCAAGGAACTTGCATTTATTCAAAGTCAATTCCAAATGGGAGGAAAATGAAGATTTTAGGTGATGTTAATATTAATTTTCCATATATACCATTATATCATTCCTGCGCATTACAAAAGAAAAATAGAAAGTTTTCTCTCTTTTTTTTTTTCCTAATATAGAGTCAATGCTTTTAATGAGCTTTTCTGCCTTCTAGACACAGACTCAGGCTAATAATTTAGCTGAAGTTTGGTTAATAATCTGGCTGTGTCCATTTAGCACATTTGGATACTATTTGCATAAACAATGCAGCTATTATCAGCTTTTCCCAAAAGACTGCAAAAATACTAATTAATCCAATTTACATGAGCATAAAAAGTTACCTGACCTCATTTTCTACTGTTTTTCACTTTTTTTCACGATAGTAGAATACCACTTTTTAAAAAGATTTACACTATACTCTTACAGAATTGTGTTCCTATGAATATTGTGGTTTGAAGTTTTTGAAGATAGAGCTCATTTCCCTCAAAATGGATTATTCTGTGATTAAATTCTCTGGATATTAACTGATACCATACACCTATTCATCTGAAAATGAAATCTTGGAGTCCTGAGAACTTTCAGCACTATAAATAGCCTCCTCTTTAGTCTTATATTCTCACATGCATGCTCATAAATGAGGAATCTGTGGAACAGGTTAACCCCATTGCTGTATTTGCCTTTGAACACTGAATTCCTGCATTTGGGGATTTTTATTAGGCTTTGTGCTTATGGATATCTCTATATGCATGTTTTCTTCTCCAAAAAGGAGATGCAAGGCTATTCTAAAATTTGTGTGAGTGAAAAAGCATTTGCTTGGTTGAGTGGCTAGCAGAGTTCGATAGATTTAAATCCCTAGATGATTGACAGGTATGTCCTTCATACTCAGCATCATTGTAATCAGAGAGCTAAAGGATTTCAGAGACTTGAAAACAAAGATCATACGTAAAGGATTGCAGTACCATCAATAATAGCCCTGAGTTTTATCCTTAGGCAATACACATGGAAAAAAAAGGAGTACATAAATAATTTACAACTATTAAACTTTAAAATAGAAAAGCTTTTTCAGAGAGTTTGATGTATCAATATATGGTGGTTGGACATTGGCTGGGTGCCAGGTGCCCACTGAGCTGCTCTATCATTGGAGCAGGGGGAAGAAAATAATTTCAAACTTTAGGTTAAGACAAAGACAGTTTAATGAAAAGTGAAGCAAGGTGCAAAAGAGAACAAAAATTTATTCTCTACTTCCCATCAGCAGCTGATGTCTGGCCCCTTTTCTGATAAGCAGGACTCCAAATGCATAGAAGTTGCTCCAGAGGACAAGTGGATAATGCCTCCTCCCCTTCTTTTTCTAGCTTTTATTGTTGAGTTGACATCATATGGTATGGAATATCCCTTTGGTCACTTTGGGTCAACTGTCCTGGCTATATCCCCTCCCAAGATCTCACATGCACCCAGCTTACTGGTGAGGGAGGAATATTGGAGAGACAGACAGCCTTGATGGTGTGTGAGACCTGCCCAGCAGCAGCCACAACACAGGTGTTTTATCAGCACCTTTCCAGCTCTCAGTGCAAAGCACTACTCTGGGAGGGCTGCTATGGGGAAAATTAACTCCAGTCAGACCAAATACCCAATAAAATAACACAAAAGTACAGCCTAGTTTGCTGTTGACATAAATTCATGTAACTGAATTCTGGGGTTTGTGGTATAACTTCTTCCATGTGGTACACAGGTTACTTTGGCTTGTGGGCTTATGGGATCTCTCATCACATTCCTGGTATAATAGAATTACTAAGATTGAATAAAGACATTTTCCAGATTCTTTTGCTGTTGCTGCATGTCTTAGATATGAGGCAATCATGATGTAGAGGTGGAACGGCCGCACAGGGCTAGCTGCATACAGTATTACTTGCGGTGGCACAAGCTACATTTCCCTTGGCATCAGGCTTCCTCCTTTTGTCTACCAAGACAAAATCTTCCAATTCCCATACTTTCAGGTCAGACCTCGGGTACTGTCTCTTGTACTGTATATCCCCATGGTAACTAGGATGGTCTGAGTCTGGCATCTGGGATAGTGTAAGGATTCTGGGGCAGACTGATGAGTTCTAATGCAGGTACAAACAAGGTTTCCTAAGGCTCAGAAAAGAAGGAAAAAGCTTAAAATATGAAAGTACATGGCTGGGTTATCTTTCCTTAAAGATGAACTTATTTCTTTAGATAGTGTTCTTGTTTGCCCAAACTAGTTCATGTGGCTTTCTGGGCAATTAAGTGTGAATCTCCTCAGCCTTTGGCTTTTCCTTTGCCTTTAAATACATAAAATGTCTTTTCATGTATCACTTTCTTTAACCTGCAATTTATAATTCCTATAATTTTCTTCAACTTTCTGTGGACTTGTTCCAATACTATGTGCAGTGCCACGGCATTTCAGTCTTCAAAGATGCCACACTCTTCTACATGTCTCTACTCTTTCCCCTGCCCCAAATTTTCCCAGACCTGTCCCTTTAACTGGCATTTTTATCAGAAGATGAGGAAATCACTTTTCAGTGAGAAAGTATTCCTGAATAAATAGGCACGCAGCATTTTTCATATTTGTAATGGACTAATGCACAAAGAGGTACAGGGTGATGGAAGAATGATCACTTTTGGCAATTAAGTTGCAAACAAACTAGCTTTCTAGTTAATAATTTTTCCATGGAGCATTACAGAGTATCTCCATATTTATCAAGAAGCTATTCTCTAGTTTTCTCAATAAAATTAATAATAATTTTTCATTTAGTTTAATGTTGAATGAAAGAAAATAGCTAAAATTACCTTGGTTTAGAATAAATAGAGATTATTTTATTAGAATAAAAGTGCAGCAAGGATTTTGAGATGTTTTAAGATTGGCTTTATTTATAAAGAATGCCTTCTCGTGTGGCAGATATATTTTAAGGTTTATGTGTTTTACAAAGACTTATCCCTGAAATGAAGTCTTAGCATGCTTCTTGGTCTGCCATTTTTGTTTCTTCTGTACCTCTTTGAAGTTTTGGCCTGCACTATGTGAAAAAGCCACAACATGTGAAGCCAAAATTTTTATAAAATATGAATTGTCAAATACTAACAGGGTGCAATAACACTCAGCTTCAATCAGATTTTCTCCTATTCTTTTTAACCATAACTTTAGTCATGCTTTAATTGACTACAATTTTTTTTTTTTGTCCTTTTCTACATTATATGCTAAAATGATTGAGCCAAAACCAAAACAAACAAACAACTCAAACCTATCTTTATGACAGTTTTTAAATGGCATTATTAGAAAAAATAAACAGACAGAAGACCCACCACAGCTCCATGAATCCTTGGAAAAATTACAGTGTTGTAGTCACAGAATTTTGGGGGGGTTTAATGCTAAATTATAATGCTTTTGGAGTTCTGTTTTGTTGCTCTAGGATAGTACAGAGCAGCACAGAAACCAGGGAAAGCCAGACCTTCAATCTCTTATCTAAAACTCTCCCTGACATTTCTGATATTGTCAGATATTCCTGGGAACTTGTCATTATCCATGTCATTTGGACTGCAAGTGCTCTCAAGAATGCTTATACATTATGCTAGCAAATACCATTCTGCTTTTGATGTGGACAGTACAGTCATGACTGTCCCTGAGCAACAGCTGCAAGGAGGGGGACCAGAAAGCTTTGAGATACTGGAATTCATAGGCATGAAACAGGAACCATGTGGTCTGAAAGACAGAAAAAATGCTTATGGTCCTTGAATGAGAAGCATGGTCAAAACTAAGACAGCAATAATAACAGTGTTGATTTTACATTCTATACTGCCTTAATTTTGATTTCATGTATTTAAAAGAAGAAAAAAAGAGCAAGTGAGAAAAGGTCTAAAAATTTCAGTTTCAAATGAATTATATAAAAGCCACTTAGACCATGAGAAATAAGGCACATGTGAACTTTTCAAACATATCTGTTAAGTATTTTAACAGAAAAAAAAAAAAAACAAAAAGAAATACTCATCATTTTATGTATAGTCTTCTGGTTTTAAAAACATGAGGTAGCCATTAGTGCCTCATTTACTGATTTCAGTATAATAATTTCATGCATGCGATGTGTGAATCGTACAGGTACATTTGCCTGGCAATCAGGCAGAAACCATTTTTACAACTGTTGTTGACAAATTATTCCTTACAACTTGATATATGCTGAGGTGGCTGCAAGTCTGGCAGCCAGAGTGAACTTTGAGATTTAGAATAAAATTATTGGGGTGTTAGCTTTACCTAGTTTGAGAGGCTTTACTTAGTATAATAAGGTGATTTAGTAGTGATTTAATGACATATGTTTGCACTTATAGACAAGAAGAAAAATAGCTGTATTCTCAGATTTCCTACCTGTCCCTGTGAAAAATCAGGTCCTTGATTTTACTCACTACAGATCCTGTGTATTTTTACAGACGTTGCATTATGCAAGTAGGTCACCAATAACCTCAGAGTTTCTGTGCTGCTGTTTGAATGCTGCCATGTGAATGCAAAATAGAATTTCATTTGAAAATATGTAATTTGCTAAAGGGGTTTGGAAAAAAATATGAAATTACACTAAACTATTGCTATACTGCATTCTTTTTTTTTCATACACTCTCTCTCCATTACTGAAATAAGCTTGAATGTTCAGCAGCATAAATTTTCTAAACCAGCTAATATAAAATTTCTGTTAAATACACTAATTTATAATTTAATCTGCTTATTTTTATTATGGTCAGCTCATATTTTTCAGTGTTGCTTCATTAATACTCTATCTCCCCATCTACTAACTCAACTCTGAACTGTTGGTAAAAGGAAGTATTTCAAAGTATTCTAGTTATATCCTATAAATCCCCCTAGTCTGTTTAACAGACATTGTATTTTATGTCAACAAGTGACAGTCTTTACAACCTCACAATACAGTCAAGGATAACAAGTTGAATGGATATAAAGTAAATTGATTTGAAATATTGTTCTGTTATGGCAGGAATGTGTTACTGGTGTTTCTCTCAAGGGTTTGGTTCTGTATGTTGTCATATGCTACTGATGTATTTTTACCTTACATGCTGCCCAGTGACTTGTTTTCTTTTCTATTATGTTTTTATTACTGACTGAAACATAGCAAAGGCTGAGTTAAAATTTTATCATGACAGGCTAGATCAAATGAATGAATACTCTTTGTTGTTTTTTTGTTTTACTGGCCACATATTTGAACCCAAAGTGGTAAGAAACAGGATAAAGAAATCCCAGTCTCAAAGAGTATGGAATATAGTCTGAAAAAACTATAGTATCAAAAAGCAGAGAATCTGAGGCTGACAGGTGGTTTGAATTTTTCTCTTCTCTTCTCTGCAGATAAAAGTGAAGCAGTACTGTTTAGGATAATGAGGAGTAGGTGTAGAAAGATGTAGATCAAGTTTTCCAATTTAGGATTATTGTTCTTTCTGAAAAATATTTCCTGTATATTTCTAATACGCTGATCATCACACTTCTGTTCAGCTACTGGATCTCAGTGAAATTATATTCTGTGAACTGAGTAATCTGATAAAATCTGTCCTGTAAAGGATAAGCACTTAATATAGTAACTAATATATACAAACTATGTAGAGGTTAGTATATTAATATGTGACACATTAATACAATCTGATAGTGTGAGGTACAGCCACTGACGTTACAGTAGGGACAGATGCTGCCTTGTGGAGAACAGGTTAGGGAGGTAGGTCATCCATGTCAGGAGCATGGTCCTCTCGCCACACCACACAGTAAAGAAGAGGGTAATGTGTGCTACAGAGTTTTGGATGGTAAGAAGAATTATCATAGAATCATAGAATAGGCTGGGTTGGAAGGGACCTCAGAGATCATCGAGTCCAACCCTTGATCAATTACCGCCACAGTCACTAGACCATGGCACTGAGTGCCATATCAAGTCTCTTTTTAAATGTCTCCAGAGACGAAGAGTCCACCACCTCCCCAGGCAGCTCGTTCCAATGTCTGATCACCCTTTCTGTGAAAAATTTCTTTCTAATATCCAGTCTGAACTTCCCCCGGCACAATTTAAGACCATGCCCTCTTATCTGCTCTCCCATTATAATGGCTACTGTATATATTTTGATTCTGCTTGGAATTTGGTGACAAAAGATGACCTGGAGCTGCTTGCCAGCTACATGTGGAAACTGTGCCTACATAAATTACATGTATCCACTGCAGTGGGGTGTATGCATACCGGCATATTTTCATCCAGGGTTTCCTGGACAGAAACCTGTCCTTTGCTTTCTATCTAACTATCCTTTGCTGTCCTATCCTTTGCTATCTTAATAGCACTTTGCTCCTGTGTTAGGTTGCCATCACTTCTTTTCCAAAAGCACCGTCTAAGTTTGTGTCATTTTACAATAGATTTGTGATATTATGGAACTGGAGAAGGACACCAATGGAGAGGGCAAGTTGTGATGGTGATCCACAGAGTGGAAAAAGCATGAGAGCAAATAGGGTAGAAATGTTGAAAACTCCCTTAGTTAATCTTCACCTTGAGATAGAACAAGCTATCCAATTACATCCTCAGGAAGGATGAAAAAGAGATACTTCAGACAGATTAAAGTAACTAAAAAGCCTTATCTAGCAGTTTGTCCAAATTCTCTAAAGCGTACACAATATGATGAAAAAAACAGCCAACCAAACAACTTCTTCTAAAAGACACTAAAAAGTGGGACATCTCCCAGAATAAACCATACTCTGTCTCTCAGGCAAAAGTATGAGAAAGGACATTAAACTGTTTTGGTTTGTGGGTTTTTTTGGGGTTGTTTTGTTTTGTTTAGTAACAATCACTTTGTAACTTGCTAGATTGAACAGGTACAAAAACCAATGTCAAGAGCGTTCTACTGCTGATGGCATGTTTCCAGTGATTCTCCCACATCCTTACTGTGACCACACCAGCAGACCTCACTGTCAGGTGGTAGATGCACCAGGGAAAGAGAAAGGGTTTACACTGAAATTGATAAATCATATTTATATGAAAAAGTATTTTTTCTATATGTAAAGAGGATTACAATGTCTGACAGTTTCTGCCACAGCTCAGTTATATGACTGTTTAAAAATAGGATATACATTTAGATTTCAGCACCCTGACCTTGGCTTAATCTCATAACTGTGTAAAATCCCACATAATAATCTCTGTGTCTGGTCTATAACTTCTATCAAATTTTTCAACATATACAACTGATTAAAAGATTTTTCAAGAGATAAGGAATTGACCACATCCCCATGTAGGCTTCCAAGAAGGATTAAATAACTTCATCATAGAAGAAAAATCTATGTCCTCTGTTTTAGACTTGTCTAACTTCAGTTCCCTAGCATTACACCTTGTAATGCGTTTTGAACATTTGATCTGAAATACTTTCCTAAATGAGTGTATCTAGACTATAACATTCTCTCAGGTAAAATGGAGAAATGGAGCTTCTTAAATCTCTTATTTTGATTTTTTTCATGTCCTAATGAATGATTTAATGATTGCATAGGCATCCTGATGTATGAATACCAGAATTGCAGATGGTGTTCTAGCCAGTGTAATTTATTCCCAATAACAGCTTCATTGCATAAGATACGTTTGCAAATTACTAGACCAAGCATTGTAATAGATTACAAAGCATGCTAGAAAACAGAAAAATTGTTACTAGTGTTTGAAAACTTCAGTCTTGCAGTTTTAATGAAGTTTATTCTTTTATTAATAGGGGCCTTAAAAACTTGTATTAACATACATGTATATATTTCCAATTCCTGTATACAAAATATCTTAGAGTTTTGAGTTTTTCAGTCCAATAAAAGTAAACAGGTACAGGAGAGTGGACACAGTATAGCAAGTATGTTGTTGTGGTTTTGTTTGTTTTGTTTTGGATTTTTGTTTGTGTAAATGAAGGATAAGGAAAGATTTTCCTGAAAATAGGAAAGTTAATGTATGCTTTTCGAATTTTCTTTTTTCCCCGTTCTTTGCTTTTTTTCAGGGATGACTTAGAAGACTTTTGAATAAAATGAAACTAGGAAGAGTGATACCACTGTAAAATTTACATGCAATCTCTACTGTATCACAGAGATGTAATCTTGGGTTGCAATGGGATGCAATCTTTGAGACTTGTTCCTATGTTAGAATTCTAAATGCCTTGTAAACTGGGATTGAGTCATAAAATTGAGATGATTAAATACTATTTCCATTTTTTGGCTTCTTTAAATAGATAAATATTTGTTGGTAAAACTCGATCCTTTTCCAGCATCTGGAGTATTATGCTGTGACTCAAATAGTACAGTTCTAACACTGCAGAATGTTTTTGCTCAGAGTTCACAGACAGAGATAATAAAAACATATTCTAACAATGAATGTCTTAGAGGAAAATTTCTGTTGCAAAGATGCTAAAAGTTGAATCAAAAGAGTATCTACTTTAAGCATGTTTTTTCAAAGAAGATTATTTCCATCCTTGGAACCATAGAGTTTTTCTATAAAACCCTAGTAAAGAAAAGGATTTATTAATTCTGTATTATGGGATAAATATTCTTTTTGCCTTTTACCTCCTGTTATCCAAAGTTTTGATTGCTTGCTATGAATATTCATTCTATATGTTTTTAACTTTCATATTAAAATGAATATTGTTATTATGCTATCAACATTTCATTCCATCAGCATACTGCTTTGTGAGAAATAAGTGTCTTCAGTGAATTCAAATCCATTAGTTTTATAAGGGTTTTTTTCTTTCTAAAAGTATCGGCCAGCTTTGTTTTCTTTAATTTGATGTGTATAGAATTTGTAGAAGTGTGCTCTGTACTTTATGGTTGGTGGTATTCACAGAATACCAGAAAAATCAGAAAGGAGAAAACTATTATATAATGAGGGGTGACCCCCAAAAGGTGTATTAGTTTCACATATATTATGCTTAGTCTTTTTTGTCCCAAAGTAGCAGATGACATAACTAATACTGGGGCCTTCATAGGCTGAAACAGTTATCAGGTTTATATTTTGTGGGAACATTTAGCTGAAAATGTCTGGCTTCACTCATCAGCTGCAATCACTAACATACTGGATTTGCCCTTTTGGAGATTATGTTGTATTTAGTGGCTAAACAGATAAGGTAAAGCAGAAATATATGGGGTCACTGAATAGGTCACTAATGTTTTGTTAACAATCATTTCAGCTGAGGTCACTGTCTTTCTATTTAGAGACTTCGTAAACATCATCCTCCCCTGTTAAGCTTAAATATTCTAGTTCCTTTGGAAAGTAACTTTCTTGTGATATTCTCATGTGCTAATAATTTCACCAAGTTTTGCTAGATGCTGAACATGTCACCTACTGCTAAACTAATACATCCATAAATATGCCCCTGGTACAGGTCTGGTGGTTATTTTACACAGAATATTTTTTGTAGCAATCATTATCTGGAGAGGTAGGGTCTGATTAACATCGGTCACCTTTGCTAGTTGTATCTTTAGTCACAGGATCTGCAATAAACAGAGAAAAGTTGTCAATAAAATTGCAGGTACAATAAAGAAATATGGATGGGGACTAAAAGTTTATTGATGAATTTAGGTGTTTATTTCCCACCAAGATTTTGGCTGTTATAATCTTTACCTGCAACACAACCTGGAAGAACCCAGTGGCCAATTATTAATAAACACTGTCAAGAAAAAAAAACAAAACTGCAGAAGTTTGTCTCAGGTATGTATATTGAAACTTTTATTTACTTCGTGTAATTTTTCTTTAACTATTTCTTATGTCCCTTACTATGTGATTAGTTGATAGACATCATTTATGCATACTAAATTGAAGTTCGCATTATTCCTCATTATAATTTTATTGTAAATTAACCTTTCAGAAAACCATATAACTTAAAAGAGTTCTGGAAAGTGATGAGATACTTTCATTTAACAAAAGGATCATATCTTTGTTTTGCTTTCCAATTAATAGATAAAATTATTGTTATTCTGAATGTTAGAGTACATAACCTTTTTAGAAAGCCGCAATCCAACTCCATTATTCTAAGTAAAGCTGTTAAGCCTAAATGTTCTTAGTTTTATCTTTTCTTTTATTTAAAAAAAAAAAAAAAAGCTTGGAGGAAAAAAAGCCCACAAGACCAAACAGGAACAACAAAATCAGACAAAACTCCCAAGTATAAAATGTGATAAATTAAATTTTGAGTTATAACTCTTTTATTTCTTTTTGTAGAAGTTGTATGCAACTGTCAAGGATTTTCAGGGAAAGAAAAAGGGTATTTGTCTTAAGTTTGACTTCTTTATTAGCCATAAATTTAGTAATAAACCTCTCTATGTAACAAATGCCTAAACTCGGGTCATAATAAAAGTGTAAGTGCATCATATATAGAATATATGTTTGAAAACTCTAAACCTACAGTATCCTTTAGAAGAAGTAAATTTATCATTCAAACTCTTTTCAAAGCAAAGAATGGCACCATTGATCTTGATGGTCAGGGAACGGATTCAATATTTCCTTTATTTTTATTTTATCAAATAGGATAAAACTATGATAAATATGTCTACTATCCCATAAACTCATGATAAATTATCATTTAAAAAAAAAAAAAATTATCATTGATAATTTTAAGCTAGCAACTTGAGCATAAACTTCTTGGGGATGAGTATAGCTTCTATAAAGACACTTACATGCCTACTTGCAATATTCAATACCTTGTCATTAATTATCTTTAAAACAATATCCTATATTAATGGTCCCAAACCTGACACTATCTCTGCAAGTGGAAAGCAGATTCCTTTCTCATGTCTTCAGTGCTTACTTGCACATATACATTGAAAGAATATGAAATAAATTGTGCTTTTCAAGTTCACATGATCAGCTGCTTTTCTGAGACCACATAAACATATGTCTAGAAGGATTGCAAAGGTATTTCAGGACTGAATTCAAGATGACAATGGCATTAGTGTATGAAACCTTTCTTCCCTACCACGGCAGAAAACGTACATTGCATGGTAGTTATCCTGCTCTCTTTCACTCCAGTAATCACACTCTATTTCAAAATGCCAGTGTTAACTTTATTACAAACCGATAAAGATGAGAAGCTCATGTGATGCATAGACTGCATATGGAACATGAAACTGTGTTCTTTAGCTAAATATTTGCATGTGCCTTTCATGCCCCTTGCCTTAAAACTGAAATTATTGAGTGTCTTGCTTTTTGCAAGATGTGTGTGGTTTAGTATTATAGTAATGTTCAAACTTATAGTTTTCAGATATGATGTGGCAAAGCTCTGCCCCAAACTTCTCTGACAAGATTGTATAAGATTTTTAGCTTGCATGCAGATTAAGTCCTTCAACAGATGGATGCACAGAGAGGAATTACTAGGATGCAGACAAATACACCTTCAAGGACTCCTTGAAGCTCTTAGGCTGTAGACTGGGTACTTGAGGCATGACTGTTCCTCCCTACCAAAAACAAGAGTTGTCTTTTGGACTGGTTTGCGATACTAATCTTAAATATAGGATCATAGAATGGTGAGGTTGAAAGGGACCTCTGAAGATCATCAAGGCCAACCCCTCTGCCAGTGCAGGAACACCTAGGGTATGCCACACAGGAGCAGATCCAGGCGGGTCTTGAAAGTTGCTAGAGAAGGAGACTTCACAACCTCTCTGGGCAGCCTGTTCCCAGTGCTCTGTCACTCTCGCAGTGAAAAAGTTTTTACTTATGTTGAAGTGGAACTTCCTGTTTTTCACCTTGGTACCATTACATCTCCTCCTATCACAGGGCACAACTGAAAAGAGACTGGCCTCTTCTGCTTGACACCCACCCTTCAGACATTTGTTAAACATTAATAAAATCCCCTCTCAGTCTTCTCTTCTCCAGGCTAAACAGCGCCATTTCTCTCAGCCTTTCCTCATAAGAGAGATGTTCCAGTCCCTTCATCATCCTCATAGTTCTCCATTAGACTCTCACTACTATTTCCCTGTCCCTCTTGAACTGGGGAGACCACAATGAACACAATACTCCAGATGTGGTCTCACTAGTGCAGAGTAGAGGGGGAGGAGAACCTCCCTTAACCTGCTGGCCACACTCTTCTTTATTCACCCCAGGATACCATTGGCCTTCCTGGACACACAGGCACATTGCTGTTCCATGGATAACTTGTGGTCCACCAGGACACCAAGATCCCTCTCCATGGGGATGTTTTCCAGTGGGTCTACCCCTAACCTGTACCGGTACACAGTGTTGTTCCTCTCCAGAGTGCACAGAGTTTTTAGTAAGAGGATTGTGCAAACACTACCAATTCCAAGGAATCTTTTTGGGTTTTCTTTCACTTTTTTCTTCAGGTATTTTATTCTTTGGTCTAGTTAGATATCTAAGGTGTGTGAATCTGTTCTATGTCTTTCAACTGTTGTAGTTTTTACCACCTATTGTCCAGCAATACATTTTTGCATAGTAACATTTACCTGACTTGACTTTTCTGGCTATTGATTTGGAAATTTGCAGCAGCTAGAGTCACGAGTCTCCAGTAAATCTAACCTGAAATCCAGATAAAAGGACTGTGAAGGTGAATAAAATATGCATGTCTAAAGGCAACCTACTGCTCATTGCTAGACTGGCTATACAACATTTAGTATGTCCATGTAAACATATGCAATGTGCACACATCTAGTAAGCTATAAGTAGGGACAGTATATGTGAAGAATTTAATTGCAATAGTTCTATCAAGATCAGAATAATTTAATACCTTTTTTTTTTGTTGTTTTGTTTTGTTTTAAACTCATGGGTTTAGGAAGGGTTTTGCTTAGTTTTTTGAGCATTGCATTTAAAAATAAGTACATGATGTAGGAAAAGCATCAAGAGATTTTTTTGTAGCTCTTCTGTGGAAAGAAAAAAAAAAGCAAATCAGATTTACCAAAGGATTTGCACAGTGTATGTGCCAAGATACCAAAGCTCACTTAAATTGATAATAAGATGCCTGTGGTTTCTAAGGTCTCCAAAGGCAAAGAATCTCTAATTCACAGTTCTCTAAGAACTCAGAGTTTTATTAGATGTGTATTTTGTAAATATTTTTTTTGTGATAGGATTTATACATGTTTTAGTCTGAAAACAAGCGGCAGGAAGACGTTTTAGCTAAACAGAAGAACATGCTATTAAAGGAACATAGAAAAGGTAACAGCTAATGCTTACTCTTGAGCCAAGATGAGTCTGGTCACTATGCATGCACTGAAAGACAACAGGAGACAATTAAAATGTCCAGGAAGAAGAGGATACTGGATATTGCATTCTAGGTATAAGCCATCACAGTGCTGCTGTTCTGTTCAGCCTCAAACTACATCCCAGTTTCAGTCCTACCCAGCAAGCTTCATCATTCTATTTTGAGAAGAAGCAAGACAAGAGTAATTGCTGTCAATAGAATCATGCTCTTGATTCCTATAGCTGAGACCTGTCCTGTAGAACCACAAAGATGAAGCTTGGCACCAAGTTCTTTTCAAAAATCTTTTTGTCTTCGCGTAACTTTTTTTCACACAGGAATCATTATATAACACTGAGGACATGGAGTCATAGAATAATTTATGTTAGAAGGGACCTCAGAAAGTCATCTAGTCCCACCACTACTGCAAGTGTAAGAATTCTGTTTTTTTGCAGCAACCACAAACAGTACAAACAGGCTTATAAATGACCTTCTGCATATTCAGCAGTCTTCATATACAAAACTCCCACTGGAATTACAGATAATACATAAAAATACCTTTTACATTTCTTCTGTTTATTCTGAAGGAATTGATACCTGACTTGCTATTCTGACTTCACAGAGAAAGTTATCTTCAGAGATTTGAGGCTGAAAGTGACTGGTCACTTTTTTGGTGATTACCCACCACCTGGTCAGTGATTACCCAGACTCTCTTACCTCATCACCTTTATTCCAGGGGAAGGCAGAACTCAATCCTGCTGTCTTCACAAAGACACCACTCTAAGGTTTTATACATAACAGAAATATTTTGGTCAGTTATCTACAGTTTGTAGGGTTAGGGTTTATGTAGGGGTAATGAAAATAACCTCCATTGAAAGAAACATTCTCCTAAAACTTGTGAGCCTGGAAATAAAAATAAAGCATCCGAGCTACTTAACAAATACACATTTTATAATTAAACCCAGCTATTATCTGAAGATTGAAGGAAGGCTGAATATGATCCCTAACTTTCACAGAAGAGTTAAAGGTAATGCTGGGAACTACAAAGCAGTACTGAAGCAGTACAGGAAAAGCTAACTGCCACTACCAACGAAGAATTGAGTAAGGACAGATCAATACCCATATTTGATTTTTCTGCATCAAAATTGTAAATCAACAGAACTCCCTGAACATGAGTATTGTTGAAAGAATATAGTCCTTTCTTTTGTAATCACCTGCAAAAAATGTCCCAAAGCAAGTGGGGTAAACTTCTTGTGTAAAAACATGGGGTTTTTTTCCATAAGTTTTGACTTATACCTTGCTGAACTTGAACATACAACTGTAGCAGAATCATCTGAACAGATTCATCTGAACAGTAGGTGGGTAAATGTAGGAAAGAGGTTCTGTGAGCTTTTCTCTTCCTAAGAGGAGTGATTCTGGATTCAATTAAATGTGTGGAATTTAGTGTCCTGAGGAAAAAAAAAAAAAAAGGGAAACAAACGTAGACTTTTACACTGATATGAATAAAATCATACCAGATTTGCCATTTAAAGGTCATATGGACATGAGCTCTGTTGAATCAAACTAGAAGCTACTGCTGGGACTGAAAAAAAATTCCATCACATGGAATATCACTCAGTAGCAAGTTGAAGGGACTTAATGGGAGGCAGGCATGGGAGGGAAACAAGGAGGGACTGCTTATTCCTGAGCCAGAAGTCGACTCAGTGCATTTAGCAGTTCTCAGCTCTTTTCCGTTAGCTTCTCTTGGCTATCCATCAACCCATGTAAATCTGTTTTAAGCACCCACGGGAAAAGGACCAAATTATCCATTCTTTTACACTCTATACCGTAATCTATACTGATTATTAGGCATGCCATATGCACCCCATGACAAGAAGGTAATAACATCATTCTGTTAAAAGTACTGAGAAAGATTAAATTATATAATTAAGCCTGAGTTGTATTTTCTTTTAATATTCACAAGAGCTTTCTTTGCCTACCTTACCTAAGAACCTGTCCTGTCTTTTTGCACAGCTTTCCAGTACATGTACATCCACACAGGAATGAATGCACTGTTGCAAACTCCTCCTGCACTTATTTGCTGGTATTCCTAAAAGATATTTTGGTTTAGAAAACTATGACACCCAAGTAAGCTGACAAGGTGAGCACACTAAGAAAGGAAAAGAAAATTTACTCTCTAATAAAATCTCAGCTATTATCATAATGCATATTCCAAGTCAAGTCTAAGACGTCCCGTATTTTTGCTGAATGTATAAGGTTGTGTGATTCGTTAGGCTCCCATTCATTATGAAAATAGATGAGTAAATTACATCTTTTGCAAATGGACTCATTATAGCTGTAATTTACAAAATATATTAAGCCCTTTGATCTTTGTCAGAGAACATATCATATACTTTTAAACATATTGCTCAGAAATGGTAATTTAAAAACTATAAACCTTGCATTCACAGCTTTAATGCATATATAAGATTGTACTTTGCTACCAGAAATAATGTCCATGTTCTGTCTGTTGCATACAATTGCCTCAACTTTCAGCTCTACAGAAAAAAAATGTTACTGCAAATCGATATGAATGAAAATTGTCACCAAGGGATACCTCTTGGCTTTTGCATTACTCAGACCTATGATTTAAATAAATCTGTTTTTTCTAGTGATAATCTATTGAATATCTTATTTTCAACTCTGTAATACTGCTACAATATACACTGTAATTTAATATCTTCTATATACATGTATAAAAGTAAGTAATATTTCTCAAAAATATTAATCTAAAGTCTAAATGTTGTTTATAAATTGACAAATTCTTTGACTTTGGATATCAAGTACTTTTTTATTTTGCTACTTTCTAATGTCAGTAAGGTGGTGCAAGAAAACAAGGATAAAATGATACTTAGTCATTTTTAGGAATCTTTAAGGTAATCTTCTTGTACAGTTAAGAATCAGAACAGATGTTGCATCTTATCCATGGATTAACTAGAGAGGAGTGGATTCATACAACTATATGTTTGAAAATGAACCTGATCTCATGTCATATTTGTTCTTATGAAAAATGGCATTTGCTCTTGAAAGATCTCATATAATGTCAAAATCCTGTCTCAGATGGAGACCAGTCACTTAGAAGGAAAACATCATAATGAAACAAAAGTAGAAGTACATAATATTTAAAATTATATTATTTGGTCATTGTAAGATCTACACAAATATATAAATAGTTGGATTTTGGAACTTTGCTAACATTTATTCAAGCTTTAAAAATGTTTTGGACTTCAGTGAAATTGAGCATAAGAACAGAATTTGTCTATATATGTGCACTTCAGTCTGATGGTTTCACTTTTTATTGTAATGAAAAGCTATGGTCTTAAAAATTATTTCATTTTCCCCCTTTTTTTGCAACTGACCTTTTCTAAGGAAATACGAACTTTAGGTTTTTTATTTTAGAGACAGTGCTACTATTTTTCCATTATTTTTATTAAAAAAGGGCAGATTAAATGACAATACCTTAAATAGATAGAAAAAAAATATTTTAAATTTATTATGAACTACAGCCCTGGATTGTTTTCTGTAGTCCTTATCTAAAAGGAACAATGGTTCTGTCCAGCTTTTGAGTACTGTTGCGGCAAAGTCCAGTCATTTCAACTTGCCCATTCAATTCCTATGCATAAACATCTAGCATTTGTTCACAAAAGGTTTCATAAAATGAACAGCTAAAATATAATTCTGCTATTTGCCCAAAATAGCATAGCCTGCAGACTTCAAGAGCAACCACTACTCCTTTTAATTAATATATTACTGATTCCCACTTATAAACCTTTTTAATGGGAGCCTAAGCCTCCAATATTATGCGTAACTGAGCATATGGAATCTCTAGATCTTTTTTCTACCTTCTGTCTCTGAAATTTTTCTGAGGAAAGAAAGCTAGTCGTATTTCATTATTTTGTATATTTAGCAGGTCTGTTTTCTTGGCCATGAGTCTGAAAACCATTTCTAAGAGGACTTACCTAGCAGCTGTGTTGACAATACTATTTTTGAGAGCAACTTCAAGAGCAAGATGAGCTCTTCACACCTGTGCCTCTAGAGCTTACTTTTGGAAAGAACTGGGCTTTGCATTAATTTTGCAGCAAATACCATATAGTGCAAAGTAAAAAATGTTTCCCCTTCTAGCTTAGAATGATAAGGAAGAGCAGTTCATGCTGCGTGGAGGAAGTTTTTCTGTGAAAGCTCTGTATACAACTTGAGAAAACAGTTTAAGGGGGCCCTTTTGATGCTGTAATGTGCGCCTGGACAGTAATGTGAACAGGACTTTGGAAATTTTAATTGATTCACGGTGTGTTACCTCATCACAATATATGATTAATTTCTTCTAGGCTTTTAAAGAACCACGTCCACCTGAAGTGGATTCTGTAGACATAGAATAAGAACATTTTCTTCATGTAATTATTTCATATTTGTCCACAGAGTATTCCAGAAATGGGAGTATGTTCAGGTTTCCCTGTTGGGGCATACAGCCTGGAGCGTGGTACCTGGTGGATGACTTGGTCCTCAACATCATAACAGTGTGTTATGCACTTTACAAAAAATGCATTACAATCCAGTGTGGAGATGAATCTCCTCCTAGAATGAAGACAGGATCCTAGCAGTCCTCCCACCTTCAAAGCTACAGGTTCTGAAGTGCTTCAGTGCCTGGTGGTGCAGACAGGGGCTAATTGCACAGAAGCAGTCCTCTGTCTGCAAAAATAACTGAAACATCAGAGCCACTTCACCAACAATAATTCTATTTGACATCCCAGAGTCTCAGCAATTATTGCCTCAACACATGAAACTTTCTTGCTAGAAATCCATTATGTGAAAGCAGCAGATTTACAGAGCACATAGATTTAACAATGAGTCTAGAAGTCAGCTGATTATTTTATTTTACTTTACTATCTTAATTTTTTGGTGAAGTTCAGTTATAGAGCGTTTTGACATTTGCCAAAGCTTTATTGTAAAGTCATGTGAACAGCACTTTTGTCTATGCAGTCCCTTTGATACCCATAGTATCAGTGAGAGTTAGTTGATAACATCTGATCATAGATCAGTGTATCTTTCAATGTAACAGTAATATCATTTATCCTCTTTCTAAAGTGAAGTAACTCAAAAATATTAAAAGATGGGAAAAATTTTATTGTACAATCTCAATCTCATGCCTGTGTACTACACATTATAATGATTAAAATTTATAATGAAGTGTTTTTCCACCATGTTCTTGAACAATTCAGAGCTCAGGATGACATCTGCTTGGCAAATGACGCAGAAATAAAATTCTTTTTTTTTTTCGTAATGTTTAGAGATTCCGTAGCTCCTTTACTGCACGCCATAGAACAGCCTCAGCCATGTGGGGCAGAGTGTTCCAGTGGTTGGAGGAATCATCATTGGCTGCTACTCCACTTTGCATTGATGTTTTTATTATGATGGGATGTGAATGAATACTTTTAATTCATGTTTTATAGAAGAATTTGCAAACAAAGGTTAAAAATCATTTGTCTTCCACATTTTTGGCACCACTTTAGGAAAAAGTTTGCAAAAGAATCAAGCAATACTTGATACAAATGAACACCTTCAATTTGGAATAACTTGGAAAAAAAAAAGTTTGCTTGTGGTACACTTGACCTACAAAATGCACTACAAAACCTTCATTCTAAGCAATCCTCTATATTACTACATTGTTACTACACAGAATGTGATTGGTCGAGGGAACTCTTCAGGAGAATAAATGATTGATTTTTCAGTCTGACTGCAAAGCAAGCAAAAATATTAAAAACAAATTTTTTTAAAGTGATATTATTTATATCCATAGAAAAGCAAATAAAGCAAAAATACTCCCCAGTGATTAAAATGTTCCATTTAACTAAAATAAAATGTTTCATTTTGGTGCTTATGCAAATAAATTGAATGTTTTTTCCCAAAGTTGATGTAGGAAAAATCAGCCTTTTTACTCAACAACTTGGGGTGTTGCACTCACTGAAATGTGGCCAGTCAGAATCAAGTCCATGGCTCCCAGAGAAATATTTAACCTGGAAGACACTAATCATTGTGTCAGGCAGGAGGAAGGATGACTTTATTCACTGTTTTACATATATTAAATTGTTTCTAACCAGTGTTCATTTGTGCCTCTTTCTGAAAGAATAAACTGAAGAGGTATCTTCACTAATTGTGAATCACACCAGTTGCATGTTTTTAATAAGATACAGCTGAAAAAGGACGTGTATGGTGTGACACCTCAAATAGCCCAGTGTGCGTCCTGTAATAGGAGAGCTTTTAGCTCATGCCTGTGATGAGCCTGGCAGGTGTTACATTTGTAAGGGATTGGTAAAGTCACTGGCTTAGAGCGTGTTCCAAACCTGGGCTTTCTTTGGAGCACTTCCACTTTGTAGAAAAATAATTACATACGTAACGAGAGCACACAGTGATTCTCCCATGTGATGAGTAAGAGATCTGTTGAAGCAGTAGAATTGTCTGCATTTAAACGTGATCTCTTGCGAGAGAATTGTGTTTCTTCAACATGCTGGACTGTGATGCAACTGGCTCTCTAGGCCATTTACATCATAGGCAGGATTCAAGGGTGGAAATGAGTCTAATTTCCCCATAGTAGGTTTCCCATGTTATATAAAGGCTATATCAGGCTGTCATCATGTTATGCAAAAGCACTTTCATACTACCAATGGTATGAATTGAACTGGCATTTGTAAAAAAACGCAGAGGTGAATACACCCTATTTTTTTTCTAGCAAATTTAAAATTTTCTTAAAAAACATTTACCTAGGTGCACTCCTGAATTAATCATAGAATCTCTTTGCTATTTTACGATGATTTCTGCACTTCAAAAGAGTTTGCTGATTTTCTCATTTCCATCTTTGAATTTGTGTCAGCTTTCTGTAGGTTGATGAAATATTGAAGATTGGACTGTGGGGGAGTCTGCTTGATATGTGGTAAGCTAATTCTTTGCTTTGACCACAATGTAGAGGAAAGTTGGAGCAATCCAGAAGAAATGAGTTACCTGTACCATTTTTAACACCTTCCAGATCCTATTTTGGGGTGAACTGTATGTATCTTTCATACAGTGAGATCTCACATACAGCTCTGTTAAACCTTTTTCACACAGTAAATATACATACCTTGCCTACATTTTCATTAATATGGGGTCACTAACATGTACTAACAGCTTATTATTTGTAGCAGACTGGTAATACATGGAGTTCTCTATTGGTGGTTGCCAAAGCAGTGACTTCCATGCTGTCCTCGAGGAGATGAGGCTGAGTGATAGCACTTTACACTGTTATACCTATTCACCAACTCACCCAAAACAAGTGCTAGCGAGGACTGTGGTATCTGAACCTTTCAACGTAGCAAGTCCATGGAGCTTTAAAGGTCTTATGGACTGGCATAAAGGAAGGAAATATCTGTCAGCAACCTCAACCCCCAAGTCTTTGCCTTTCAACCCCATTTCACTAGGATTTGGCTCTTGTCCACTAGAAACATCTTACGTTGAGGTTGTAGAGACAAATGCTAATGCCATCTTTCTGATTGGATTGCAGGACTCTGATAAAATCCACTGCTTACTCACCCCTTCCTGGACCCCCCAGCCCTGCACACGCAGGAACTTTACTAGGAAGAGGAAGTGCAAGGGATGCACATACAACCTCTGTTTCTCTGCTGTGTACACATCATCATTCGGTTGTTGGGGAAAAGGGGAGGGAAGAAGAAGGAATGACAATGTGGAGAGAAAAAAGAAAGCTAGGGGAACACACATCATCAGGTGGGGCCAGGCTATACACACTGGCCCAGACCTATGACTAATGCTGCAGCTACCGGGACACTGCAGCAATATTGCTGTCTGATAATTCTGATATAATTTGAATGCATTGTGAATTATCATGGTGGCATGATGCTGTTCCATGGCTCCTCACTGATAAGTGACTCTCCAGGTTGATGGTCTTTTATCTCTTTTGTTGACCTCTTTCACTTCATTCTGGGCCTGACATATCTGCTTCTATAATTTTGATGAAATATCACAATTCTCTATAGTAGTCATAAAAAGTACTGCAAAAAAATCCTTTCAATCCACAACTTTGGATTTTACTATCAAATACTAGAGAAAAGAGTATTTTTCTTTCTTTGTAAGAGGACACTGAATTCTTCTTGCAGTAATTTTCTTCCTGCATTTAGTTTTTTTGCAAATGTTTATTTGCAGGGGGGAATTTATGGTTTTGTCACCTGCACTTCTCTCCTGGGGTGGCATGAATTACTCTAGTCAAGGACTGCTCTTCTTGTTTCTTCCTCATTCTTCTCTCTTTGATGTCCAGTAGCAACCTTCTTTTTTTCTCCTTTAGACAATGGACTCATCCTCATTCTAGCTGTTCAGCCTGGTTATTTATGTGTGCAACAAATAATAATTAATGAAAAAAAGCCAAAGGATTTACAGGCCCCACTCCAAACTTGGCATTACAGAAAGCAATGCTGCTGAAGAGTATATTTTTTGACTTATCACTAGCAGGCAATTTGTAATTTTGGGGCTAGGAGCAGATGGATTCGTGGTGAAAAGGAAGTTTTTGGAGCTGTGGGTGCTATTCCTTCCTTCTGCCAGCAAACAGCGATCCACGCCAGGATTTGCTTTCCGCTCCTGTATTTCGGCGATGCAATGTGTAGCACGTTTCTCTGTGTGTGTGTGTGTGTGTGCGCGGTTCTCCCTCGCGGTGTCTATCTCCAGGATTTCTCCCAGCCTGGCTCAGGAGGCTGCTCCAGTGCTGCGCGGAGCAGAGGTTTCCCCGGATCCCGTAAATACAGGCACACATATCCAGCGCACGACACGCATGCACACACACACACGCACATAGCCGCTGTCCAGTCCATCCCCACGCCGGCTGCTTTTCCCACCAGCTCCAGCCTCGCAGAGGCGGCAGGCGCAGCTCCGCGGCGGATCACGCTGCCGCTGGCCCGGGACTCCACTCGCAGAAACGCGCCCGCGGTTCCAATCTTCACAAGCTAGAGACAGATTTTTACCCCCCTTTTTTTTTCTTAATTCTTTTTTTCTTCCCTTCATTCTTATTTTTTTTCCCCTTTTTAAATTTTTTTTCTTTTTTCTGTTGG
>VWZY01004666.1:216912-242448 GCA_013399075.1 Chloroceryle aenea
CTGGAGAGAGGCAAACACACGTACACACGTAGATGCTTACCCCGCTCCGCCGCCCGAGACTCCAGGCAGCCTGTTACTGAGCTCTTCCTTCTGCTGAAACATGCCTACAACAGGTTATATCTCAAGCTGCCTGTGAAGATTTTGGGGTTATTTTTTGGTTGTAATTTTAATTTTCTTCCTTTTCCCTATAACTTTATCCTATTGCGTCTTTGGGACTGAATGAATAAAAATATGTCTGGGGCAGAGAGTCCCTTAGCAATCAGAGAGCACGACAAAAAGAGAGAAATGATATGGCAAGGCATGAGCTTGGGCTGCTTAAACTGGACTGGTTGAGTACTCAAGAAAGGTTTCTGCTTCGCTACTGGCAGTTTGCTGTTAGGTTCTGCTGTTTGTTTGAGTGAATTAGATGCCCCTCGGTTTGCTTGCTGCCTTTTTAAAGTTGGAAGCGGTACATTTATCTTCCTTGAGTTGAAGTAAAGCCACGGTTATTCACTGTGCAGTATTTAACATTTTACATGAAGAATGATAAATGTGGAAAATCTCCGGACAGCAAGGATGTAGTTCACAAATATATAGGGAAGGTTGTTCCCTGTTGTCAGTGCAGAACAGAGCAGATCTCTGCATAGTTATGCTGGTTCCTTTAAACATATGAATCTGACCCACTAATGTTCATTAGGATAAGGCAGAAGAATGAAGGGCCTGTGGGTATAACTATTCATCCCTCAGGCTTCCTAATTCCCTGGTCATTCTGTGTCCTTAAAAAAATTCCCTTCAGCTTGCTTATTGGTTTTATCAAATCATGAAATATCTTTTGTGAGCCCTCCGTCCTTTGAATAGGCAGTTCCCTCTGTACGCTGTTACTCCATCTACTTTGAGACAGGGTGGAAGGATAAGCCCTGTCCCATGTAAAAAAAAAAAAAAATAAAAAAAAATCCCAGTAATTTTCAGACTTTTAGTAAGTTTGGATAAACACCTGTTGCTTTCAGCTCACAGAGAAGTTTTATTGTCTTATTTATTTTTGTGAATGTATGATACAAAGTTGCTGTGCAATTTTTAAGTATTCCCAGTGTTACCACTTTTCTGTTAACATGTGTCAGGACAGAAAGACTCATGGCAGTTAAATACTTAATAGTAGTTAAGTCCAAAATTATTCTTCAGTTTCATAAATAACAGCTTTGTAAGTAACAGCGGCTTTTATGGCTAAGAAGTACATGATTTATGCAGGTGTGAGTTATTTTTTTGAGCTTCCTATTACAAGTTTCTTTTCTTTGCAGTTTATTGGCATTGTTGCTAGCTGTTATATCAACTTTGACGCACTTCTGTGTGTAGCTGTTCAAGTTACTCAGTTGTTGGAAGACAGAGGTTGCTTTAAGGTGTGTTTCAGAGTATGGTCCTACAGGGTGTGAGAGGTGGTGTAATTAACTGTTCATGCAGTGTCAGTGTGTGTTCTTGTTAATGTGAAAGCTGTGTACTTCCAACCCAGTGCAGTGTTGGAAGTTTAATTAAAGCAATCAACATACCAGTTTCAGAATGTTGGTTGGCTGGTTTTTTTTGTTGTTGCTGTTATTGTTTGGGTTTTTTTGATGTTTTCATTTGTTTGCTTGTTTTTAACATTATTTTTTCACCATACTTGGTTAAGGAAGTAATTTGTTACTGTTACGTAAGAAGTGTAGTCTGTCAAATGCCTGATGTTTTAAAGAGTTCAAAGAACTTTAATTACGGTCATATTTCTGAACAAACATTGTGTTTTCCAAAGTTTTTGCATCAATGGCTTGATAATATGATGGAAAATAGTAATATCCAGTATGCTTTATGTGTTTTGATTCAGCAGTAACCATATGTTTTCATTTGTCATTTGTTTAAAAGCTACTTTCTAGCTAGGACTGGTGATAAACTGAAGAGGCAGTGTGTATGTTCTGATGTAAAGAGGTGAAGAATCTGTTTAAATTAGAGAGGCCACATACACAGAGGTATCCCTCTGTTGAATGGAGCTGTAAATCCAGACTAGTTAGATAACTTCTGCAACACTTTTTATACCGGCACCTGCCGTTATAAAAAAAAAAAAAAAAGTGGAGGAGGTAGAAGATTTTAAAAAGCTGTCAGCTTTTGCACCGTAAGGCAAGGTTTTTCTATGGTTATTTTGTTGCATGTGAAATGTGTTGAAGTTGGTAATAATGTGTTTACAGTTGTCTGCTATGTTTTTACAAGAACGCTAAATTGTTCAATGTAATTTTTTAGTACTTATTTGTAATCAACTTGCTGTGTCTGACATCTTGTCTGATCACCAAATTCTGATGCTGTGCCCTACCCTGGAGTACAGCATAGAAAGGTGGTTTTGATCATAGGTTGTCAAAGTAAGTGTTTAATAGAGGAACTGTGTCAGGGAATGGGGGGAGGAAGAAAATTTGAAGCATACATGATACGCTGCTCTGGTCTTGATTCTGTGCATCAGTCACATGCACAGTGGGTAGCAGTAGCTTGTGGTGTATGCTAGGCTGTGCTTGTAAAATCAGCCCTCTCATGGAGCTGCTGTGCTGTGGAGTATCCTGCATCTGAAGAAGAGCTGAACTGTCAGACTCACGCTGCCGTGACCCAGCATTCATGAGCACTGAGTGGAGCTCCTGACAACTGTGCAGGAAACGTTTTGCTGAGGGAAAATCTGTCACTTGAAAGTCAACACAAAAGAGAAAAATCACGACACACATTTATTTGCAATACTTGTTTAACTCCAACCATGATTTCAGTAACTTAGAGCATTTTAGGGGAAGTCATGAAAATAAAGCATCAAAGTTAAAGTTGGAACATGTCTTTGCCTCGAAGTTTTCTGACTGAAAGTGAATGTCTTACTGTTCAAAATTAACGCATGTGTCTGATTTGTGCTTTTACACTTCCAGCTGATCTAGAGATTTTGGAAAGATGAAGATGTGGGTTTTTTCTGGCTTGTAGTTTCATTTGGTTTTCATTTTTGAGTGCTTTTGTTTGTTTGCTTGTTTGTTTCTTTACTAGATACTGAATAATAGTGTATTTAGAGAAAGACAGGAGGTGTTCTGGTAAAGCATCCAACTCTAAAGATACTGAATTCTAAATACTGCTTAAGAAGTTAGCGAGCTTTGTTCTCCTGCACAGATGATGAACGAGGTGAGATTCTGGCAACACAGAGACATTGTAGTCAAAGTAACTGAAAAGAAGGCAGAAGCAAACCCATAATTTTGAAGGTCAGGAATCACTTGAAATTGTGCTTTGATGAATGGGCTTCATACTGGCATAATACAGAAGTGTTAGCTGAAGAAAACTAGCACACATTAACACAGTTGCTTGTAGCTTTAAACTGGTAACAATAAAATTAAGCTCAGTAGTCACTCACGCGATTGAGCTATTAGTCTATGTTAGATGTTCCCAAGATACTCTTTCTGAATGTTTTGTTTTCCTTTAAGTAGGTAACAATAGACAGGAGAACAGTGGAATATCCTTCTGACAGAGTCTGTAGCAAAGCTCTTATTAATTAATGCCTTGATTTACTGTTTTTCTACTGCTGTCACTGGGAGTATTGCCTGTAGACCAGGAGGCAAATGGGGATTCACAGGCACCTTGAGTGGCTGTCTCGGGAGCATGTAAAAAAAAAAAAAAAAACAAAAAAAAACCAAACCAACCCTTACTGAAATCAATAACATAATCAATGCAAATTTGTGAAATCTGAATTGGGCCATTAGGGATTAATTCACTCCCCATCTCAATGAAGATGGATATGGAATGGCATGTAAACTTTGTACTTCTCTTGTTTTAGTGCTGTTGTAGTAGTGTCCTCCTCATTGTGTATGACTACTCCATACCTCTGTGATTTCAGTAACTGCACCATCAAGATGCTCTCTGGTCACCTTCCCTTACAGCCTCCCTTATTTTCCCATTGGAGTGTGCAGTGCATGCTAATAAACTGGTCTGTCTGTGTTTAGCAAGGAGAAAGTACAGCTTTGCTAAGACCTGGTTTTGCTATCACTTCTGTACATTTCTTGTTTTGTATGTGACTGATGCCATTAAAGGGAGTACAACTTATGTATGAACATCTAAACATAAAGGTGCTGTTCAGAAGATCAGGGCCTTGGAGTAGAAATAGCATGTTTTTAATGCTTATAAATAATTCATTCTTGACTGAGACTTAAATCTCAGCATCTGGAGCTTCCCGATGTGACTTTATGGTAGAGTATCTTGGGAAGAGGGACTTTAAAATAGAAAATGAACTACTTTAATAATTAGTGTAATGATGAATTTCAGCGTATTGTACTCTAATCATCTTTTTTTTCTTTCCATCATCACTCTGATTTTTAATCAAAAAGCATACCTAAAGCTATAATATTTTTTACACTTTTAAGTACTAGTGTGTTAAACTGTTCTAATGCTGTATTAGTGCTTATTTCATCATATGCTATTGTGAAATACTCCCAAGATTAGGTGGTGTTCAGACACCAGAGAGGTCAAGCACTATGTTAAAAGCTCAGGCCATTCTTTTTATATTACTGCAATAAAGAATATATTCATTTCATTTATATTACCACTTGGCTCTCATAAAAGGTCAGTTTCAGCTGAATGTACAATTACTTGCAAATGGCAAATCCTATAACAAGTGATCAACAATAAAAGCTTTTCTGGATAATTTGTCTTTAAAATTACCACCTGCCATTTCTTTTGAATGAATTGAGCATCTTGCAGAATCACTCAGAGATCTTGGTCTTTTTCCCCGTGATACATGTAAGAAAACTATGCATACTAATCTTCCTTTCTGCTTAGTAAAGTAAAAATGCATAATTACATTAAAGTTTCTAGTTGAAATAACAAGCTTGGTGCTTAAAACTCCATTACGGTATCAAAGTATCAGCAGTCCCATTACTAGCAAAATGAAATTACATTTTCAGTGAACTATGACTGTACACTCCCCTTCGTACCTGGTTAATGGGTGCTATCTTCCTGGGAAGGGAACCTTTATTCTATGGTTTTAACCATTCATACTACCAGACATAATTATTTTAGTAGCTTAAATATCTGTAAAAGAATTAACACTTGTCCACAAAAGCCTAAGAACTGCATATGAAGGTTGGTATTTAAAGGCAGAATAGTTATTATGCTAAACAGAGAGAATACTTTACAAGATGCAAAAGGAATTTAAAATGTGTTGCAGATGGCAGGAAAACACATGCCTGGTAAAATTCTTAACACTTTATGCCTCTGTATGTAAAACCAGCCTAGAACTAGGTTTAGGCTGAAACTAAGATTTGCTTTCTTCACTATTTACTGCCCCAGAGCATCCAAAAAATAACTTCCTTATTAAGAATATCTTTTAGCTCTCATAATAGGAGGCTGTCACGAAAGCCCACCAGCTCTCCCTGATGAGCTTCCTTTGGCTAACATGACTTCTTCCTTCCAGCAAAGTGAAACAATGGCATTTTATTCAGTTGAGCGACCACAAAACACCAAAGACACACAGCATTTGAAGGCAGGTGCCACGAAAGAGGCGTCTGTGCTTCTGCTGACTCCAAGGGCAAGTGCAATTCAAGCCCCACCACTACGCCCAGTGGAGCGAGTCTCCGGCAAGCAGTTGGGGTTATTAATAATGCTGGGCGGGTTTGTGTTCCTCCAGCCTGCTGTGGAAACCCAGGTGCCCAGGAGGAGGCTCTACAGTACAGCACCAGACCTGACATGGAGACTTACTGGCCTTGAATTTCAGGGCTGGGAAAGGGAGCCACTTTCACTCTATCCAAAAGAAGCAGTAAGAGCTGATACTTTTAAAGCAAACAGCAAATTGCTCTGCAGCCTGTGAGGTCTGTCACCTTGAACTTGTAATGGTCTTTTAACCGTGCCTCCAGCTGAGCAGCAGATGTAAAGGGTACCAAGCATCCTGAGCTGGTAGGCTCTTTTTTTTTTTTTAACTCCTGAAAGAAACATTTCTATAGATGCTCGACTGACAATGGAGCCTCAGACCTGCTCATTGACCTGTTGAGTTTAAAATAGCAGGGCAAATCTCCCAAAATAAGTGGAAGTCTCAACTGCTTTTAACTGGTGCCTTGTAGGGTTGTTACATTAAATTAGGTACACTCACAGAATAGCACAGCTGTATCTGTGTGTATTCATGTGTGTGTATGCAGGGGTGGAATCATGGCTTTTACCTGTCATGACCTCAAAGTCACATGTAAACACTGAAAGAGCTAGAGAAGCTCTACATTACCAGGGTAGGTATTTGCAAAGCAAGTTGTAACTTTGCTTTACTGGCTTCACCTGAACAACACATGTACAAACATACATGAATGTAAACATATATATGCACAATAAAAAACTATACAAGGCTCAGTTCATATGTGTCAGGAAGATCAAAGCCCAAGTCAGCCAAGCTAACACTAGTGCGGGGAGTCCAATTAGTTCAAGTTTGATGCTTGACTAAGCAGTAGGTAATATAACCTTCCCTCTAAGCCAAAAGCTAGACCTTTCTGTTGTCAGAAAGAGATTCTGTTTCCATAGTTAATAGCTCTTGCAATGTCTACAAAGGTAGCTGCATATTTCTCTGATATTTTTGGTCACATCCCTCTGACTTGTGCATTTAATTTCTAACATATTAAAGACTATGGGGGCAACAATCTGTCTTTCTTCTGAGTTAGTCTGGGAGGGAAGTCAACGCATTGGGTGCGGCTTTTAGACATTTAGTTATCACCCTGTAGTATGGTATAGTGTGAGGTCATATGTGGATACTGATATGGTTGTGAGAACTATGGAGGTCTGTAGAAGAAATCCAGATCGGGCAAAATACAGTCTGAATTTCTCACTACTATTCTTATGGCTGTGGTTGGCTTTGAGTTATGATATCCCTTATGACCTTGGAGTTTTCCTTCAAAATCCTATAAGCAGTAATTAATACAGGAAACTAAAATGGCTTTCATAAGCAGAATTATTTTTTAAGCAGTAAAGCATTAGGGAAAGGATCTGTATCCACAGTTATCCTAAGAGAAGTCCATTGGTGCTGAGTGATGATGATGGCCAGGGAGGCTCCCGTCAGGTCCTGTGTACATTTCCTACAGGTCCTTCTCAGTTCAGGATTCAGTTTTCTGTCTTCAGAAAAGTTTCTCTTTGAACTGCTGTTGTCTAAATTACTTTATTTATGATTATATTAAGTAATAGAGGTAACATTTTGGATAGTGTTGTATTTACGCTTGTAGCATTTGAATCTAGAACAATCATTTCTCTTGCCTAGTAGAGACCACAGTGATCTGTGTTTTGGTTTTGGATAGTCTTTTGTGAAGGTAGCGATGTGTGGCTTTGGAGTCCAAATACACAGCTCTAGACAGAGGTAGGGAGGCTAGCAAAAACCTGACTCGGAGAACCAGGGAGAGAATATAGGGTAGAATGAATTGTTGGAGAAGGGACTGTTAATGGAAGGTGAATGAAACATGAATGAAAGTACTTCTTTCTCTCATTGCTTGAGTCACTCTATTCATTGTGTTAGGTATTAAGACTTCTCAAACAGTAAAAGCACTAGGAGAAGGGAAGAAGACTGGAAAAGTGCTTTCATGCAAGTATTTGGATTAATGGGATGCAAACAAGAAGGGAAGAAGTAGAGATGCTCCATATTTTTTTTCTATTTTTTTCTTTTCTGACCCACTTGTCATCATCCATGTAGTCTGTAGATTTCACCTTTTTCTCACCATCTCAGTGACTGAACACCTCATATCAAACAGATTGTGATGACCTGATTGATCATGCTCCAAAATCGAAAAAGTTCAAATCAAGATGTATTGGTATTTGTGTTGTTGAACAGTTTCTTCAGAGCTTGTTGCTCTGCTAAGTGGGCAGTTCTCAGTAATTCAAGCTCAGTATCTAATATGTAATTGTATCATTGCAGAAGGAATAATGCAGCTTTTTGCACAGTTCCGTCTCTCATCATAATTTTAATTAACTCTGCTCCATAACCTGAAAAAACATACTATGAGTTTCTGACTTATACTTCCCTTAAACCTGAAAAAAGCTGTAAAAGGCTTGGGTCCAAACTATCAAAATATGTTTTCATTTACAGCTTGCCCTGCTGCATGGGAGTTGTCTGTCAGCAAAGCTGTGTGTTCCCTGTTCCTGCCTCTGATTGCTTCCCTTGAATCAGGTCTAGCTGACATGCTAACTTCAGTTAGCAAGCTGGTCTGATAGCTAACCTACTTTAAAATATCTTGAAGTTACTCAAGAAGGTATGTGAGAATACATGCTTGAAATGTTGGGAAAGTGGAGCTCACCATTTGATGGTGGCTTTCAGGTAGATGTGTTACAATTACCATGGAACTGCAAAAGGAAGACGGTCTGTCTTTTCTCACATGGCAGCAAAATGCAATGCTGCACTAGTATAGTACTCTTATGAGGTAATTGAGAAGAAACTACCAGCAGCTGAGCATTCTTGCCTATTATCCCCACTTCTGCTCTCCACTTTCTAACTGCATCACCAAAATTTGACAAGCCATACTAGGGAATTCATCTATTCTCCAAAACTGAAGGAGATGAGTGTCTGTCTGGGATGAGGGATCATACTGAGAGTGCTTCAGTGCCTTAGGGAAACTCATTGCTTGTTACCACATTGATGTGTGATAGTCAATGTGGTCAGTTTAGTGTGTGCCTGTTGATTTTGTGGCACACTGAAGTTTTGGAGTATACGAGACAAATAGATTGGAATAATAGACTTCAGGTTTATATACTGTTGTTTATTTGTGTTTTCACGTTTTAATTTTTTTCTACACCTGAGGGTACCCTTTTCCAGCTATATGCAGCTTTGACATGTAAATTAAAATTGCACTCATAGTAGGGCTGAAATAGAAATTGTTAAAAGCAGTGGCAGAACACTTCTTTGCATGTTGCAAGTATCTAGCTGTCAATCAGCAGACTTCAGAAGCTGTTGTACAATTTAAAAATGTCTTTTAATTTCTGACTACCCTTGTTTTTAAATGGGTGCTACTCCCTAGAAGATTAAACAATGCAGTGACAAGGGATGATGAGCACCCATTGTCTGGTGGCTGAAAATGATGTGTTTTCCATCTTTTCTCTTGAACTGACATAATGTTTCACAGTGAAAGCAGTTGTAAATACAAATCGGTGATTGCATCTTATTTACTTGTACCACTTTGATTAGCAGCATATATACATAATATTAATAATTATTTCTCTGATATTACCCTTTGGCTTCACAAATTTAACATGTAAGATAATACTGCATATGAGCATTTTTGATTCCTTTTAAGAAAATAAATCATTTTTGTCTGTCAGCATTATCTGTGTTTTAGAGATCATGGAATATATCTCTTGAACAGTTTCTGACTTAGACCATATTCTCTCTAACCAGTTACAGTCATTGCAATTTAAAGTGTTGTTATTTGATCCAAACTTTGAGTAACATGCAGGTATTTAAAGCAGTTTCAAAAATGTAAAAAGGCCAAAGCTGACCTACGGTGAAGACTCCTTAATAAAATCTTTTTTTTTGTTTTTGTTTTTTGGGTTTTTTTTTTGTGTGTGCGTGTGAAGTAGTCTCTGCTTACTGTCCAGATGAAGGAAAAAAAAAAGCGGGGAAGACAGATCATACTAATCAAAACTGCAAAATATGTTTTGTTGGCTTGATAGTGTTATAGGTGTTTCTGAGCAGAAAATCAAAATCTAATTGAAAAATGAAGGTATTTAAAAGAACTGTGCAGGGGAGGTTTATTTATTGAATTGGTGAAAAGCCAGCAGCAGTATTCCTTGACCACTGCTGTTCCAAGATGGTCTGTCATGCTGGCTACGGGCTGGCAATGAACACTGTTAATTGAATACCTGGAACATAACTGAAATGCATTGATTAAATACAAACACCTGTCTTTGCTGTGTAGCATGGCTGATGAAGTGAAAGGACTCCCAGAAACAGCTTCCTGAAATTGAACACTGAAATAGTGATTATCTTGTTCTTAAAGCTGATCTTCAGAAGACCGATACTGTTCTTTGAATGAGAACTCCAAAGCCTCTTTTTTCTTTAATTACTGAGGCAGCAAACTAAAAGCCATGTATAAATTGACTGCAATCAGATTGATTGTGGGACATGTGCACACTTCTGTTACTGATGTTTTGAGTTAAAGACCCCCAAACCTTATTTCTACTTGTCTATCTTCATTGGATGCAGATGGTGACAGAATTTGATTGAGAATTAATTGTAGGGTTATTTACAAATGTAAGTAAAGCAGTAAATGATCAAAATTCAAAATTACAATTTAATGTGTGAAGCACAGAAGAAATGAAGTCTTGTCTGCAAAGAGCTTCCCATTTATATTTATGCCAGTATTTCTTTGAAACTTACACAATTGTAATGTCATAGTTATGTACATACCGTTTAAGCCTTTTCCTATTACATAAACAACAAATGTAGTACAAACAAATATGCTGCTTAATTTTTTTTTTAAATTGTCCTTTTAAAGGACACCAGCTTCATATCCCACTGAGATTACTACAGTAATTGATGGATCCTTTATGGAAGTATCTTTGCACCTTGTTAATTAGTATTTCAGAGTCTGAGTTTACTTTTTAAAGCAGCTCCAGCTGGACACTGTAAATCATTGTCTGGAGCACAGTCTATGCTCAGTACATAAACTGGCCAAACCACAAATTCTTTGCACCCTGTGTACCAAAATATGGTTGCTGGTGAGCACTTAAATGCATTAATACAGGTCATGGCTCAAATGAAGATTTTCCGTATCTGGTGAATGGACTTAAATTGATCCTCTCTCGACTTGCCCAAGATTTGCCTTCTCTTCAACAGAGAAAAATGCACAGAAGTATTAAGTCCACAGTGTGGACATATCTACATACATACATATGTCCATGTACCAACAGCCTCACATTTTCCAAAAGTCTGCTGAAGTTGTATCGCATACGAGACAGATTTTTCCAAGATAACATTACAACACTGTGGATAAATCTTGTATTATAAGTGAGGTCCAATTTTCCTTTTAATATCTGCATAGTTTTCACTCTTAGCTTTTGCTTCCTTAGTATTCTAGAGAAATTTCCTTTTTTTCTGGTGAAAGAAGGTCATTGACATTACCTTCATGTCTAATGGACCGCTCAAGCTAATTCTGCTTCTGACATAAGAATTCTACAGAATTTCCCTGTCCTTTTTAGCTGCAACACCAGCAAAAAATTAAATTTAAGGTGAAGCAAATTCTAAGAGCATATTCATCCAGATTTTAGTCTGAAGAAATCTGATGCCGGTCCATAAATTTCAGTTGGGCTAAAGAATCATACCTATTACATTGCTATTGATTTATATACTTTTAGGTTATTTTTTTTATAGTACTTTCAACATCATTATTACAGTTATTGTACAGCACAGACAATAAACCTTTCTAGAAAGACTGATAGAGTTGGCAAATTAGGATCATCATCATTTTAATGGCTGATACAGAAGTGCTAATCTTTTTGTTCCATTCTGTGGCTCTCTTGATGTTGGGAGCAGATCAAACGGTTGCATGCAACAACTGTTCAGATGAGTGATGTGGAAAGGACTGATGTAGCAGAATAAAACTTCTCAAAATGGTACCTAGAGTTTCCAAACCTTTCTGTTAATTCAATATAGAGATACAGAGGTACAATATTAATTATTTTAAATCAGCAAATATGAGATGAATTATCTACCATTTTCGACAGTATCTATCTTGGGAAGATCATAGTAAGAGCTAGCAGTCAGTTTTTCTGATTAATAGATATTTGTATTTTGACAGTCTCATATGAAAGGCAAATTTATAAACATTACTGATATTTATTTGATAAATATTTGTCACATTTTTATTTCATCCTGCTGTGATCTGCAAGTGCTAAACATCTGGCACCCTTTGGAGCAAAGGTTCTTATTAAGTTGTGTTAAATACAGCATGAAAATATTGAAATAATTTTTTGTTGAAAAAATGTCTTGGTTGGTCTAATTGACAAGAGAGCTGCATGCATGCCTTTCGACGATAAGGAGATAATTTGCAAAGGCAAACTAAAGAATGTGTTCTGAGTATTTTCTCAGTTGTTTATGCGGAACTCCCCTTCTTCCTTTTCTTTCTAAAGAAACATTCTGTCCAGAATGTTTCATATTTCTGTTACACAGACACATACATACTTCCATGTTTCAAAAGAAGATGAAAAAATAACAGATAATTAATTTTTTTAACATAAGTTGTGTTTGCTGGAATAGTTATTACTTCCACTAAGAGGCCATTGCTGTATTTACTGACACAGCCACCCCTTAGGTTCCTGTCTTGCAGGAAGTTTTCATATTGATGCTTAAGGCTACAGGATGCTGTGCATGAGGAGAGTTAGTCACAACTGAGTAATCAGCCAGTGAATCTAACCTAGGAGAAAAGTCTTATGAGTGATGCTGATGAACGAAAGAGTTGAGTCGTCACTCATCTTTCAAGAGAACATTTTCAAGGTCCTTTTTGAAGGGATGCATGTGCTCTTTGCTTTGGAAGTGATTTCACTGTGTATAAATAATGTTCACTAAGTCAGAGAGGGTGTTTTTTTTGTGCCTGTTTTTTAGCACATTATAGGACACTGGTTTGAAAAAGCTGACACTTTCTTTCCAGCTTTAGTCCAATAAATGCATAAATATTTTTGTTTAAGGTATCTACTGGAGAACAGACTGAAATCAGCATCATGGATCTGCATCCCCTCTGTGGGGTGAGGGCAGGATTCACTCCAATAGTTTCTTCACTCTCTTCCTACCCAAGGAATAATTGCTACTTGCAAAGCAAAAGTATTGTCATAGAGAAGATTGAGAGTAAGCTGTCAAAGTTTTCTTTCTTTGTCAAGGAGAACCCTGCCTATAGTAAATCTAAATATAAGGTAGCTTTGAAGTAGGCTGGTATTGCTATTTGATCTTGAAGCTTTTCTTAATAAAAGCTTATTCAACTTGAAAATTGGTCAGCGTAGGGTGTTTTTTTTCCCCTTATTTTTTTCCTTCTTGAGGAATATTTAAACAATTCTGGGTTTTTTTTTTTTTTGTTTTGTTTTGTGTTGTTTTGTTTTGTTTTTGTTTTTGTTTTTTTCCTGTGCCAGTATTTACATTATTAGTAATCAAATACTAGATTGCAAGCAGTCACCAATAATCTAAAAGATATTAGACAAATGCATAGGTTTATGTCAGGAATGATCTTCCAAGGGTTTGATGGAAACTCATTGCTTGGGTCATTTTATCCTAAACTGGAAAAAATAAAATTAGTTGCATGTTCCTGTCACCTTGTTGTGATTAGTCAATAGTTGTAGCAGGCTTGTTTTCCTTAAGTAATCTAAAGGAACAAAAAACAGTGAAAAGAAGCATCTTTGCTTGGACCTTGAAAGGTGAGGTTCTATAAGGGCCAGTTTGGATTAACACACCTCCTGGTGGAGGTGGCTGCTGGCCATGAATGATCTTAAAGGTGAGTTTTGAGCAGGTTATAGTTCCAAAAATAGTTTGATTCTTCCTCAAACACGTGAACAAAATGGAAAGCATTCTTGGAAGATATTTTTATTTTCCTATTAGTGGGAGTGAGAGGTGGTGCAGAGAAGTTCATCCGCTAAAGGGTTTAACATTTTGTATGCTGTTAATATTTTATTTATTTATTTTAAAATAATATTACTATAAAATCAAACAAAGTAAATATTCCATGTAGAGTCAACAGCAGAAATCTCAGTGTTTACTGCTGAAAATGAAGCCATTTTCCTTCTAAAGTGTTTCACTAAGGTTAAGGTAGAAGAGTGAGGTCTGAATATCCTGTGGGTTTCCACTAGAAGTTTTATTTGCTTTCTAAGCCTAGATACAAACTCAGCAATAGGAATAACAGCATCTTTAATAGTTTCCCCTGGGCAAATTGCTTGACTTCTGAAGCACCTTAAAAGGCTGCAAAGGTATTGCTGGCCAAAAGGCAAAAAATAATTTGATATAAAACTGAGCTCTAAGGTGCTTTTGGAAACCACCAGGATAATGAGTTAGCTTCAAAAAAAAATAGGTTCATTATTTTTTAATTGGGCTGCTTTTCAAGAAATCCAGGGGCTGCTCATTAACATGCAAGAGGTGTTTCAAATATCATAAAATTTAAGGAAATTAAGTTCTGATGAATTCTGTATACCTGGCATGATGAATCTATTGATTGTATACTGCTGACCTTCACTAGTGAATTTTCCTACATCTTCAAATGTCTTCTGGTCTGAAAACCAACACAAACATCAGTTTAAGCAGTATGTAATATGAGCTGAAGTACTTAAAATGTAATTTAACAAGACCAAAAACATTTTATAATATTATTTCAGAGCACAGTTAAAATAAATGAGAACAGTTTTCCTTTGCGATTAACACTATTATATTCTCATTCATTCAGGACATTTTATTCACTGTGGACATTATATTCATTCAGGACTTTCACAATATTTTCAGAGAAGCTTTGTAACAACAAAATGAGAAAATCAATAAATGCAATAGAAATAATAATACATTTGATATTCAGAGAAAGCAGGGTGCAGAGCGGGCTGAGAGGACCGGGGTATATCTACATTCAGCTTGATGCAGAACTGTGATGTAGGCATATGCAGGAACTAAAGCACCATTTCATATGCAGCTACATAGACATAACCACGACAGAGGAGGTGGATATTTGGTAGAATGCTGATGGGTGGACTGATGGGTTTTCTGAGATAGTTTTTTATTTTGCTTTCACTTAAAGTATGAATTCTCTTGTTATTGCTATCAATCCCAAAAATAAAACTGGGATCAAAGCTCCCTTGTTAAGAATTTTGTAGCCGTTTGGTAGGAGCTTAGTTAATACTAAACTCAAAAATGAACATGACACATTTATCAAATGTCTTCAACTACATGTTCTGAGTGACTTAACAACTGTGTCAGTCCTGTGTGATGTTTTTCTGAAAGTCCCTCCCCTTAGTCTCATCCCTTTCTCTTCCTTTGGTTCTTCCCTAAACATCTTGCAAGTTTTCAACATCTCCACAGTCCTCTTATCGCATCTCAAAATCTGTGATACAGTCTCAAAATGGTCTTTCCTCTGCACCCATCCTATAAGGAATTTTTCACCTCTGTAGACAATTACTCTGTTTCATATGCACAGCATTCTGGGGAGAGAGCTTCTTTCTTTTACTTATTTTTGGTTTCATATTAGATACAATAATCTCATCAAGAAATTATCCTCTTCAGACAGTCAGGAGTAACTGACTCAGTGTCCTCTGGTTTTCACTGACTACATTGCTAGACTTCTCCACCTGCATTGTTTCCTTGGTCCTTGCCAGCAGTTAGTATTTAGTATTGCTTTTATTATAAAGATAACATGACAGTATATATCCATCAGCTTCATGCTGCGTTGCTTTTTTCCTGTTGCTCAGCCTTTTACTACTAATTTGTCGGTTTTTGCTTGTGTGTTCTTTCCCATTCCCTCCCGCCCCCTTTTTTTCAAATTATCTTAATATTCTGCTTCTGCAACTCCAAACTGTCATTTTATCTGCCAGTTACTCTGTCCTGGTTTATCTGCCAGTTACTCTGTCCTGGTTTGAGTGAGAACAGAACTAATTCTGTTCACTGATTTTACTTTTCAGCTCAGATCTTCTAACTCACTGCACTGTCTGAAGTTAGCAGCCTGCTTTCACAGGCAGTGTCTGCTGCTGGTGGTGGTAACACCCCATGGTTAAGAGTCACTACCAAGAACTGGTGTGCAGACCAAGACCAAGTGTCTGTCATAGGTCTACCAGTCTGCCCTGACCCTAAACCATGACATACTCCAAAAGATATATCCTTGAGTGTGGTCTTCTTACATTCATGATTTAGTCCCTTTTCAGTCCATTTTCTGTCAGCCTCTTTCTTACCTTTTCAGACACAAACTTGGTTTTATCTGTATTTCAGAAATCATATGAGGGTACAGTCCATCATTGCAGCTCCTCACTGGTGGATACACTACCCATTTTTACTGATGTTTGTCAAAACTCTGTTGTGTTTTAGTTTTCTTTCTTGAACTAGTTGTTTGTTTGTGTGTTTGGTTTGGGTTTTGTGGGTTGTTTCTTTTTTTTTTTTTTGGTGGTTGTCTTATTTTTTTTTTTTAAGATTTTATTTTTTTGCTCCATAGTTGAACCAATATGTAAGAAACTTTTTATCCTTGGGGATATGGACAGGGGTCTTCAGTCTTTGTGAAGGAATGAAGTGTTGAGGAGCAAAAGCATGAGGCACAGAGGCACACATTTACTTCTGTGAAGCTATGTGAAAGTAAAGGAACATAGTCTGAGTCCATCAGTATTTGTCAGAACAAAAGAAGCAATAACTAAATTAAGTTTTGGTAAATTTAATGTGTGTGTTTTTAAAGCAGTGTTGCTTAAATTTTGACAGTACCAGGATCTTGTTCACAAGTTCTGATTTTCCATCCCATGTGTAATTAGTACCCATAGTACTCACTCTGTGGTGAGATGAATCCCAGCTGTAACAAGCTTTTCTGGCTCCTTGTGTCTGAGTCACTCCAGGCACCAATGCCACTCAGCCTACTTGCAAATGATGTGATGTAGCTCAGGTAGGGATTTCTTACCTGACCTGCAGTTCAGGAGCCCTGGGTTGGCCTAAATGGCATACATACATATAATGTGTTTTTAAACTTCACAGAATGACAGGAATTTAAGCTTTAAAATGCCCTTAACCAGTCCTGTGCAGGATAGATTTACTTATGTTGAGTAACAGCACCTCTTGCCTTATGCAGTAGTTTAATATGGTGTAGAGAACAATACGATGTAGAGTATAAGAGCATGTTAGGAATGATTTGAATTTGGAGAGGACATCAAATGAAGATGTTAGGAATTAGATGTTTATTACTTTATTTTTTTCCCTCATGTTTGAAGGAGGGAGAAGTATTAATAGCAAAAAGCAGTCCAGATATATTTTCACTTCTCAGTCATCAGCACTTTGGGAAAAATATAGATGAAGGACAAAACAAGAAAAAAGCAGTAGCAAGACAGAAGTGGCAGAATGTTTTGAAAAGACACTGTCTTTGTCATTCTGCTGTAGTCAGAAAAGTCAAAATCCACTTCAGAATAAAGGAATAAAAAATGACAGTCTGCTAGACTGAATCCTGACACAATTGCCATGAAAATAAACTAGCTTCAAGCAAAACACTGCTCGTCTACCATTTACCATGTTGTTGACTTTTAAGGTAAAAAGTTATGTGTAAAAAGGAAAAAAAGATACTGTATTTGAGGAGCAGAAAATTAATTTTTTCATTAGTATTGCAATTTTTAATGTCATTATTTCATAATTACTGCACCAAGTTTGGAGCAGAGATGTCTAGCATTGCCAATAGCTTTTTCATCCTGTTGAATAACACTTAAAAATAATTAGCACAATCAAATCCAAATGTAAAATTAAAATTAAATTGCCACAGCTTTGTCTTTTTCTGTTGTTGTTTTAAACAGATACATGAGCTGCATGCAATGATAACTGAAAATAGCTTCATTTAAACAACAAAAAAATGACATATAATTTATATCTTTTTATTACCAAAAAGAAAAAGCGGATTTTTTTATGCAAAGGAGACAGTTTCAGAATAATGCATGAAATAATGTGTTGCTACCTAGAAGCACTAAAGTCAGATGCAACCTTTGTCTCAGTCAGGACTGTGCAAGCATATACTGTGTAGCACCATAGGGCTAACTGATCTGTTTACTGCTACTTTAATCTCGCTCACTGTCCTGCACATGGCTAAAAGGCAGAAATTTTGTTGATATTTTTTGTTGATATTTCAGTAACAACAAATAAGAATTTTAGGAAAAACCAAAACTCATTGTAAACAGAATATAATTTAACATAGTAGCATATCATGACTATAACCTAAAACTTTATAATTCTGAAAGCATTGCATCAGCAAAATTACTCCTGTGTTATTCCTGTGTTATTCTGGGATTAACATTAGATGGTGGTGGTATCCTGCACCCCTTCTTTACCTGTCACTCGTTTGCCTTTATTATCATGATAGAAAAAAACACATTATCAAGGTACATCTATTTTACTAGCTCAGGTAGGCAGAACAGCCCGGAGCTGTGCTTTTTGGCATCATACAATATATCTCTAGAGCAAGGGAACAGGTTATTTAAAAATTAAAAATTCACTTACTCATTTCTTGCAGAACATTGGTAGTTACTGGTGATTCGTTCTGGGCACAAAGGGTACAAATACTAAACTGGGTACTGTGATAACGGTTGTTTAAAACCATTTTTTTACACTAAAATCCATGAACAGATATTGGTGGAAAAAGCTTTACTCTGAACAGAAACAGAGGTGTGAAAAAAAAGTCTGTGAATTGAATTGAGATGATGGTTGAATTTTTATTTCTGCATGATGTAAGGGAAAAGTAAAAGAGGTGAATCCAAAGAGAAATGTACTTGGAGGTCCACTGGCAATAGGATCAAAAGGAAAGCAAATGGGAAATAAAGGATGGGGAAGCAAATGAGGTGCTCCATAACAGTGTACAGCAGCACATGGAAGGAAGTAATGTGTGGTTCCTTCCTTTTAGAAGTGAGGCTTTAATTTGTTTCTGTGTGTTTTGTACATGAATTCTGTGGAATTGTATTTGCCCTTAAAATCTCATCAGGCGCAAGTGCTTGTTGGGGTATTTCTGACAGTATTCCTAATTTCTGAACTTCCTAGTTGTGTTAGTTCCTTCAATAAATCTTCCATGCAGTTGCTTTGATTCTCATAATGGATCACTCTTATTCAATCAAGTACATTTTTCAAAGACTGAAATGATTAAATATTAGTTGTTCACGATCTCATAAGGAAAAGGTAATTTTAAAGGTTTTGATTCTCAATATATGTTCCTATTATGAAGAGAACATGACTACCCAGAAAAGGACAAGGAGACATGTTCCGGGACGCTCTCCATTTAAGGATATGTTAGGGGATTTTTTTTCATGCGTTCTTAATGTTTTAAGATGCCAGTCAGTTTCCATATACTTGCAAAATTGATTTATTAAAGATGGAATTCCATATTGTGTTTGTGAGATGAGTATATATACATGGTTAAAGCAAAGCAGTTTATTTGCTGACGCTTGTGAAACAACATTCTTTTTCTATGTGAGAACAGAGAGTTTCAGCATATGAAATGACATGTGATACTAGCAAACAGAAAAGCAAGCAAAATGAAGGGTGTTCCACCTGGAAAGGAAGGCTGGAGTGGAGGCTGTATTGCAAGTGTTATATTGCATGCAAATCCTACAGTTCTCTTATGAATATGCAGACCTCCTGAACTGGAACTTTAAAGGACTTGATGCAGCATTTAGGTACTAAAATCTTAGAAAGTATTTGAGGCAGTTTCTTCTCAAGAACTCCATGATGTCTGTAAAAACATAAAAAACATCACCCTGACCCCAAACAATTACATGTTTTGAAGCAGAAACTTCAACTTGCTAGCCATTAGGCTACTGAGACAGTATATATATCATGATATATATTATGAGGAAAGAAGTATTCAACACTTTGAATCCCAACTGGATTTCAGCATCTGCTTAATCAAGTTCACGAGCATTTCTGTAGCTTGAGTTCCAGTGTATGGATACCCTGAGGCTTCCCTTGGAAGTATATAGGTATCTATGCCTGCATATTTTCTTTTTTCATTGAAAAGAAAATATAAACGATATCCTTTTTTTTTTTTCCCCTGTTCGTTTTTTTTTTGTAAATCAATGAAGAAGGGAAGACTTCTAATTTAGATGTTCTGCATCATTCCCTGGAAGCATTCAGAGAATGCATCTGCATTAGCATTTCAATATGAATTAGGAATGTGCTTTTGAAATAAAGCTCCCGATTTTCTCTGCTTGCTGTGCTTGAGTTCACATCACAGAATGGTCTTGGAGAACACAAGACAGACTCTTTTCTTTTGATAACCAGAGGATGTGCTTTAACCATTATCATATACTCAGATGCACAGGCCTCAACCAGAACAGGTCTAAAGCTCTTAGTATGTATAGTGTGGTTCTCATCACCAGTATTTTACCCTAAGGATTTGCTCCTACTGCACTGCACTACTTGCTGATGTAGATACAAGCACAGGTATCTTCAAAGCTTTCTCTGTTTTAGCTACATGGTGAGTCTGGGTCCTCAGCACAGGTGGTGTGAATCACTCTGCTGCAGTGAGGTACCTAAATATGAGGCACAAATGAGTTCACATTAACTATCTAAAAGTAAGTGATATAAATAGAGTTCATAGTATCCATATAATAAAATAGGGCAAGGCAGTGCAGGCAGCAGCTGTGTATCACTGCATACTTCAGTCTCCCTCAGTGAATTATTCTTCCAGGGCAGAATGCAACTGGGGATCACACCCCATCTGTGCTAATCCGCCTCTTGACACTTTGTTATTTTAGAGAGACATGATCATATTACAGAAAATATGAACCAATAGAGAAGAGTCACCTTTTTTGTTGGAGACATATGCTTCTCCACACTTACATTCAGCTGTTCATAATCATGTGGCTAGCGTGAAACAAATAGTTTGATTTTGTACTAGGACTGTTAAGTAAACCATCTAAATTGTTACTAGCATTAACTCGTGTTTCCTGGCTTGTACTCTCAAAAGCTATTTGGTAAATCTTGTTTCATTGTCAATTTAGATATGGTTCCTCCCAACATAGACCTCTCAATTCATTCAAAGAATAGTTTACCAGTACACATTTCTCATGTCAAGGCTGTAATAAATCAAGTACAGAACAATGCAGGCTTTAGTGATGTACTTTATAACTCACTGATTCTCATAGCAGTTGTAGCATATATTTCTACCTGAAACACTTAAAAAGACTATATTAGCTTATATGTAGGAAAAAAAAAAAGGCAGTATACTAGCATATTAGTAGAAATCTAGAATTGTCTAAATTTTTAATGCTTCATATTACAATTGAGATTGTTGAAGTAGCTTCCATTTATGTGTAAAGCTCCCCTGTATGTGTAAAGATAGTTCTAGCAGTGTAATCATGTGCGAATCCTCATACATTGTCAATTGTATTCACACAATTAATTATCACCTCTGTCATACTAGACGTTATTCAAATTTTGTTCTGAAGACAAGACTATAAATATTCTCATAGCCTTTTCTCTTATGACAATCACATCTGGAAACTTAACCAAACCCCTTTACTTTCTCAATACTTTCTGAGATGTTACTCTCCTTTTACAGTTGAGAAACAAACTTTTTTTTTTTTAAGTTTCCGATGCTCATCTTGTGTTGTAAGAGTACTTAGCGCTTTATATTTTCAGAGCATCACTAACACTAGTTTCAGCTGCAGTCGCTGAGTAGATCTCTTGGATATCAGTCTCCACTCTGCCTGGTTTTGGACACCAGAAAGTGATCAATGTAAATGGAGAATGATTTGTGAAAGTTTGGCTGAGATGCAGGAAACTATAATAAGAATGGTACAATGCAGTTCTCCATGAAAATGCTCCTGCTGTCATACTTGTGAGATTATCCTTTCTGTAACTGCAACTCCCATCTTCATTCACTAAACACTATCCAAGTTCAGAAAAAAACCAAAAGGTTGTTGTCCTACAGACTGAATAATACCCAACCTTGCTCATTCTAAAACCAGTTTAGTCCTGTATTGTTCACCACTGTGATTCAGAGGTGTGCAGGACAGAAGGTATGATTTTATCACATGAATGTTTAATTTCCTAACTTTCATAATGATCTTTAAACAGGACTCCTTGGTTGCCTATAAAAGGTATGGTGAAGGTACCTGAATTTAGATTTTCTTATTGCCATGTAAACTTTCTGTATAAAATTCACTCCACATCTGTCTCCCTGTGGTCTCTGTTATGCTCAAGTCACATCTTGGTTCATTAAAAGAACGGTCCTTTATGGACCCTTTGGTTTGTGATAAATTTCCTTGATATTCACATGTAATAGCTTAGCAATAATTGTATCAAGATGGGCAGAATTGTATCAAGATCACTGAATATACTATGTCACTCTTGCCTTAGCAGGATTAGAAGGAGTCTTGAAAGACATTCAGAAGGAAAAACATTAAACAGATGGTGTACAGTTTGAATCTTTTGAGTATCTAGTGGGATCGAGGTCCATACATGCATGAAAAGTGTAGTTTGGGATTTGACTCACAGGTCCTTTTCTTTTTGAAGCCTATTCTGCTCCAAGACTGTTTCTCACTGGATGTCCAAGAGACAACAAATGAGATTTTGCAAGTGGAGCAAACTTGTCAGCAGAAAGGCTGAGGAAGGCACAGTTGAAGAATGAATGTTTGTTTTATTCCTGAGCTCTTCCAGAGAGGGAGAAGACAGTTTGTACAGCTCTAAGTGTATTGAAGTGCCAGGTTCATACGGGACGCAGACTTATTTTAAACACTCCACAAAAATGAGAACAATTCTTCAAAGCTGAAAGCTAAAGCATTCATTTACTTCAAATATTTCTCTTAGAATGATTTACGTTTAGTAGACTAGGCTCTTCATTTACTATTGAGTAGTTTATTATTGTTTCCATTTTCTTTTGAGAGTTACTTTGGATATTGTACTGCAAAGTTCAGAACCTCCCTGAACAGTTCACAAGAGAAAGAAGCTGGGCTTATCTTCTGCTCCTCTCTGGTTAGTGAGGTTGCATCTACAATTGAATTACATGAGATGAGAGAGTGCCAGGCCTTAGGAGACATACAACTTTGTGGTACCTCTCATGCAATGTGTTTCACTCAGTACAGGTCTCTCCTGTGTTTTCAGATTACCGTTTTTCCTGTTTCACCTATCTGCCTTGAGAAGTTTTTTTCCTATTATTATTTCAGCCTTGTGAATATTTTGTTTTCATAGGTCTTGGGAACATTTTTCATGACACTGAAATTTGCATCATGTACTGCGGGTTCTATCTGCAGTTCCATGACCTTGTACCAGCCAGCAGTATGGTGTCAGTAAGAGATGTCACTCATTGGTGAGAAATGCTCCTCCCTCTCCACAATTTCACCCGTCTCCACAGCAACTGACAGCTCAGATGGATTTCCCAGAAGCAGATATTTCATGTTGAAGGCTTAATTTCAAGGCTTAATTTTAAATTCTAATTCTAAAATGTGTGCACTGCCCATATTTAATTCTATTTGTGCCTTCCCTGTGTGCTGAAAAAATCTCATCTTCTCTCTTTTCCCTCTTCTGTCTTTTGACATAATTGTAGTAGCTGGTGCCCAGTAGATTTCAAGGAGCAAGCTAGAGGCAAAAGCCCAAATAAACAAAGCAAAACAAAATAAAAAGCTACCCTAATATGTTTTACTTCTATTTTACTTCCATGTTCAATCCCTACAACTGTGTATAACTGAATATAGGAAGAGTCTGCGTCACCATTCTGAAAATGCAGGACTAAGTCTGACAGAACTACATGGCCTACTCCAAGACACACATAGAGCAGACAGTATTCCCTCCCAAAAAATCTAAATTTATGTATTTTTTCAAATTAAAGTTTCTTTATTTAATCTTCTCACAGATTAAGTACAGAAGCTTTTACTTGTGTTAATTCATTGTGGTCTTCCTTGTCTATACCTTTGCTAAATATACCATCCCGTTGAAATTGTTGTGTACCATGAATCTATACATCAAAATAATTTTCTATTTTGGTTTAGTTTTCTGTTAATAATTCCTAATTTATTATTTTTTTGTTGTTCTTACTCCTACTGGGCATGAAGAACAATAATCAAAGGGTTCAAATTGACTATTAATACTAACAGAAGTTATAGGAGTCCATGACTGCTTATCTGCAGTTAGGGTTGTCCCTTCTTGCCTTGCATATGCAGTAGTTTGCAAATATCTACTCTGTATTTAATCTGTCAGTTTCTTGCCAAGTGATTCAGTATTGTGAGAGCCTTGTACAACTCTTCAAGCGCAGATTTAATTTTTCCTGTTCTGGTTAATTTTATGTCATTACATTTTCTTTTCACTCATCAGACTCTTTTCTCAATCTGTGAGATGTTGTTGGGAACTCTCGTTTCTCTGTTGTGACTACTGACCATTTATTTCTAACATGCTTCCTGTCTGCTAACCAGTTATTAAGCCAGAAGAAACTTTTCCCTTTCATCCCATGATAGTTGGGTCTAAGGCCCTTTGAAGGACATTATCAAGAAAAAGGTTTTTGGAAATCCAACTACTCCTTGGAAATCAGTTGCATCTTATGCACACTTGGTTTATTCTTCCAGAGAACTCATAACCTGTGAGACACAGCTGTTCTTGTTTCAGTACATTCAACAAACTTCTATTATTTTGTTATATAAGCTTCCGTTGATAGATCTGATCCAGAGGTCAGGCAGGTTTCCTCTTTTGGTGTTTCTTAAATCCCTGTCTGTTACAACTGTAGCCTTCCTTGGGCACAGAGCTTGATTTACCTGACAAACCCAGGTCTGTTACGTGCCTTCCTACCTTCTAGACCAGTTTGGAGCACAATGCAAGTTATAGGAAAGAAAGAGATGGAGATGCCTGAAGAATTATGAAACCATTGTTTTGTGGACTAACTGAATATTACCAGAGGTCTCACGATGCAAGGAGAAATTCAGAGATATCTTAGTTCAAAGAGGAAACTGAACTCATCCTAATTGGGAGTCCTCGAAAGGTATAAGCAATGCATTTCTTTATAGAAAAACCAGAGCAATACATTAATTGCCATGGTAAATAAACAGAAACACAGTTTTTACACGATAAGTAAGGATGACTTGTTGTGGCTACGTGAGTTAGCACAAAAGCAGTTAAGTGAAGTTATTATCCTGTGTTATCAGCATATTCAAAGAAATTCCTTTCCTAGAGATGCAAACATTAAGTTCTTTCTTAGGGTTACTTCTTTTATTTCAGGCCAAAAAAGTTAAGACTTTGGAACAGCATTCTTAAAGACCTATGAAGACCAGAGAGAGAGAGCTTTCCAGATATACCACTGTCAGGAGTTTTGACTAGAGAAGTATAGCTGCAATCTTCAAGCAAACAACTTTTTTTGAAGGTAGAAGCATTTATCACTAAGACAGGGGATCGTATTATTAATTCAGATGAGTACTTGTTACCACACACATTAATTTTCAAAATAAGTTCAAATAGCATTTGTCCTTTCAGATAAGCATCAGAGCTTTTGTAATGCAAATCTTAGGCAGAGAAGTCATGACTTCTATTTTGAGATCTGTGTGAGTGAATGCATGGTTATCAGTACATAAATTTACCATTTCTGTTATTGGTCATACAAAGTAGAGGAAAATAGAAATTATATATAGTATATAATAGTTTTGGGTTTTTTTGTTTTTATTTTATTTCCTTATTTAGAGAATGATCAAGATATACCATTCCAAACTCATAACTGTGAAAAATTGCACGGTAGTTGATTTATGGAACTTCCATGTGATGGAAGGTAGAAAGTGTGTAACCATGCTTACCTGGAGATTTCCTTTCTTCAGCAATAAAAGTCCTTAGATCATAATATTCCAGAAATGCTGTGTAGAAGTATGGAGGTATATGTCATTATAGTCAAGTCTTACGCTCTGCAGTACTAGACATCTTTTTTTTTTTTT
>VWZY01004666.1:244869-283532 GCA_013399075.1 Chloroceryle aenea
ACATCTCAAAATTTTATTAGATTGTCTTGTTTTAATCCTTCTGTCATACACTAACTTAGTTTTCAAGTGTGCTCTCTACTGCCATTCAGTGTGCTAGAGAGTTTTTCCTTGCTCTTGCCAGGAAACCATTGGAAAATGCTTCTTTGTTGTTCTGATTCTTAAAATATCCCATTCTGAAGAAGTATATTTGTTATTCCCTGGATGCCCTAGAAATAGTCTGTTGGGAGGCTGGGCACTTTTAAGTGTTTCATGCACTTTAATCAGGAATGTCTTGCTTGTTGGGTCATACAGGCAGTGTTTTCTATTTAAGAACTAAAAAGTATGTCTTTAAAATATAAATTTGCAGTAATGGGACCTAAATACAGAATGATACAACAACACAATTAAGACTACACTTAACAAGAGCAATCTTTCCTGGCTACTCCAGCCTCTCTGAAAGGTTTCATCTCTCTTGCTTTTCTGTCAAGGCAGATTCTCCCTCTATTAACTGAACCTTATCATAGAATCATTAGGGTTGGAAAGGACCTCTAGGATCATCAAGTCCAACCTGCATCCTAGCATCTATCTATCCATTAGACCATAGTCTTAGCTGCTACATCTACTCATTTTTTAAACACCTCCAGGGATGATGACTCCACTACCTCCCTGGGCAGCCTGTTTCAGTGCTTAACCACTCTCAGTGAAGAAAATCTTCCTAATATCTAATCTAAACCTCCCCTAATGCAACTTGAGGCCATTTCCTCTCATTTTATCATTAGTAATTTGAGAGAAGAGAGCAACACCAGCCTCACTACAACCTCCTTTTAGGTAGTTGTAGAGAGCAATAAGGTCTCCTGTCAGTATCCTCTTCTCCAGACTAAACAACCCCAGTTCCTTCAGCCTCCCCTCATAAGGCATGCTTTCCAGACCCCTCACCAGCTTTGTTGCCCTTCTCTGGACCTGCTCCAGCACCTCAATGTCCTTCTTGTTCTGTGGTGCCCAGACTGGATACAGTACTCAAGGTGCAGTCTCATGAATGCTGAGTACAGGGGCATGATCACCTCCCTGCTCCTGCTGGTCACACCGTTCCTGATACATCACTCCAGGCTGTCCAAATCCCTCTGCAGAGCCTTCCTACCCTCAAGCAGATTGACACTCCCAATTAATTTCATGTTATCTGCAAATATACTGAGAGTGCATTCAATCCCCTCATCCTGGTTAGTGATAAAGATTTTAAACAAGACTGGACCCAAAACTGAGCCCTGACAGACACCACTTGTGACCGGTTGCCAACTGGACTTAACTCCTCAGCCTTTAAGAGCACCTTCTTGAAAAAAGTCCAGCCTTCCTGGACCCCTTTGCCCTCTAGGACTGTACCCCAAGGGGTTTTCTCAAATAGTGTTCTAAACAGGTTGAAGTCTGCCCTTCAGAAGTCCATGGTAATGGTTTTGCTGACCCCCATCTTTACTTGGCCAAGAATTGAGAACTCGTATCAATTGAGAACTCGTATCATTTCATGGTTGCTAAGTCAAAGATGGCCTCCGACCACCACATCATCCAGCAGACCNTATCATTTCATGGTTGCTAAGTCCAAGATGGCCTCCGACCACCACATCATCCAGCAGACCTTGTCCGTTTGTAAACAAGCCCAGCAAGGCACCTCCCCGGGCTTACTTACTAGCTGAGTCAGAAAGTTATCTTCAACACACTCCAGGAATCTCCTAGACTGCAGACCCTTTTTAGTTTTCTTATGCTGAAGATGTCTCCAAGCAAAAGCTAGCGCTTTCCTCCTCTGCCATCACTGAGCTAGAATGCTCCTGTTTGTTTATTTATTGTATAAGAAAGACTCTTTCTTTTTTTCTCTTTGCTGTGAGCTCCTGGTGATGAGTACCCCTGGCACTGAGGAAGAGGTGAAGGGATTACTTTACTTCCTTCCCAAGATTCTCAGAGTTATGCTTCAGTGGCTGCTTGCTTCAAAGTGGTGAAAAGAGCAGTGGCTGATGGAGATGTGTGTGCTTAATTAATGAGAACCATTCCTAAGAAGACTTATAAGGATTTGTCTGGGATCAATAGACTTTATAATATGCCTCTCATTTACAGAAAAGTGAATTTTGTCTCTTTTCTTTTGTATGAGACATATAATGACTCAACAGGCATTTCAAGCTTTGGATATGAGACTTTTTTTTTAGGACACTTGGAATATAGCTTTAGCTTTTATTGTATCTTAGACAACAAAACGTTAAAGCAAGTGTAAAATATCAGTCTGGAAAAATAAAACAGCAATGTAACAAACAAAAAAAGTCTGAAGCACGAAAGATCTAGAGATTTGTGCAACGTACGTGAATGCAGAAATTTTTTTTAATCTTGATCAACTAAGAGTGATGCAGGTGTTGTAAGATGTTTTCCACATCTTACTTCTGAATATTGATAAATAATTTTAGCAATTGGGAACTCTTGCCTTCAGCCACTGTTTTATTCGTGTGTCTTGCTTCAGAGAGATTCAGTAAATGAGGTTGTAAAAATTCATCCATTTTTGTCTGGCAACTTTTCAGAAACAGGAAGTCCGCAATAACGTGAATACGTGAGGGAGTCCCTGATCATTGATCCTACCAATTTAATTCATGTCATAATAAGTAATTTTTGAAACTCACCTTGTATCCCCTGCATATTTATTTAGGTTAGTCAGATGCTGGTACAGTTCTCCTTATCATACTAGATTCATAAGAACTGTGTTACTGTTGTATTTTGATTTCAGCCAGTGGGTCTTTAAATGGGAATGTCACCAGACAAGCAATATGAAAACAAGACAAAACAAACCAGACTTCCTCTACACAAGCAAAAGCCACCTGGGAACACAGATCTCTCACAAAATGTGAGTGACGATCTAATGGTAGTTTTTACAAGATACAGGATAAAACATACCCTAAAGGTACATTTAGATCCCTTTCAAAACCACTAGAGAATATATGTAATTTCAATAGCATTTTCTGCTATTGCTTGTTGTGAGTAGACTGCACTTCTTCTAAATGGGAAGAAACTCTGTCCCTTCATATACATGTGCAGTCCCAAAGAAAATGATAGCACTACATGAAGTGTTTTCTTAAAAAGCTTTTCAGCTGTTCAGAGGCTTAGAAAGAAATGACTGATGTACAACCACTGATAACCTAAAATCTGTACTTTCAGGATAGAGTTTTCAAAAGCTCTTAGTGAAGACCTTCATAAAACTCATGGGAACGACCAAACACAATTTTACACTATTTTGAAAATCTTCCCTAAACATGTGAGCTCTCCAGGTGCTACATGAGAATGTGAATTGGGCTGTCCTCCAGTTTCCCCAGGAAAAGCCCCTGTGACCACTAGTGATATACCCTTACTCTGTCATGGGGGCATTTTTGCATTCTGCAGACAGTGCAGGAATGGGAGTTGCCATAGCATCCAAGCATTGTCATAAAATTAAGAACTAGCAGTTGGATTCATGTGGGATGAACTCAGTTTTCCTTTAGTCAGTTAATTTGTCTGCTTCTGTTTAACGTTAAAATGTGTTATTCCTTCACAAGAATTTATTTCCACTGTAATTCCTTTAATTAAATGGTACTAGATAGGTACTGATGTAGGATAAAAACACTGCTAAATTAGACATTCAGGGGCATGCAGACATTCCAAAGAGCCCTGGGCAAAAGTTGAAATTGTGATCTTTTCTAATTTGGGATTGATTATTAGTGTCATCACACAAAGCTCACTCATGCCTAGACAAAATATTGCAAACTGTCTTTCCTGTTTCCTCAGCCTTATCTCCTAGGCAGCTCTGGGCTGTATTTATGAGGTACTTTTTGTCCTTTTTTTTTTTTCTGAAGTTTTATCATTACTATAGAGACAGTGGAGTACATAGTGGAATGGTCACTCATGGTCGGATTTAATAATAACTGGGAGAACAATGTGAGGTCCATTTACAAATTATAACATCTTGAAATGGGTTGAATCTAATAGCTTGGGAAATACAGTAGATGCATTGCCCAAGTTCAAGAACAATGGATTAAAATACTATCAAGAGAGACATACTTATGAGAGTGCAGTAACTCTGAGTTAGTGCTTAAATTCTGTTTTCCTGACTGCCGGATCAGAGACTGTTGTCTCTGATTTTCTGTACATGTCATAAATGCTACATGAACATGTTGCTGTTTCGGCAAGCATGATGAAGCCTTGTGCCCTAGTCAGTGACATTAGATTTTTATCAAGATACAGATAATAAATGTACTGCACAGTGAAAGGAGCTATCAGTAACTGTTGCATAGATTTTGTAGAGGTGACATCACTTTTGGTGAGGATCAGCTCATTCATTTCACTGCCAGACTATGCTTCCTGCTTCTCTTTTAATTCCTTGACACTGCCTGAAGTGTTTTATCTCCTGCACTATATATTTCATTTAAATACTATATTAATAAGTATTTAAATATTTAATAAAAATACAAACTTTACATTTAATATTGTTCCTGCTGTTTCTGCTAGTTGACATGTGTTGCTTGTTCTTTCTAGATCTGAGAATAGTCTATCTCTTAAAATTAGACACGTGGGCTCCAGTGCTCAGCTGGAGTGGAGGCTCCCCAGAATTTAGTAAACCTGTTGCTTAATCACAGGGAAAGTGTACTGCCTGTGGCCTGCATATCAGCACCCATCTCTCACCAATTCTTCTTTTCGAAGTAAAGTGAAATCAAACGTGCAGTGAGTTAAGTATGGTGTCTTACAGACCTCAGTGTCTATAAAAAAACCTGTCTGCAGATTCCTCTTTCAGATGCCATTGTCAATGTCACTGCTTTAATATCCTTAACACCCTGCAAGTATGTATGTCATTCCATGCCTTCTGTACTTTCCATGACTGCTAATTTTGTCTCTTTTATAATGTTATGTCATCTGTTTTTTTGGATGGCCTTTTTAAGGAGGAAATAAAATTGCCTTTGCAGTCATGAAAAGAATTTGGAATAAAACCCACACTAATAAAAATAAAACTTAGATACTGAATGCTGAGCATAGGCATGGAATAATCTTTAAATGGCAAGACTGGAAATTATGTTAGGCATCACAGCTCTTTATTTCATGCATGAGAATAGTATAGGCTGCAAGGGTGAGAGTCAGGTGCAAGACAGCATAGCTGCTGCAGTGCAAACAGAGGGTTTCAAACCTGCCTGCGGTGTGGTCTGATTCCTTATGTTAACTGATTGCTGAATAAATTTCATAAACAGTTACCACAGAAGGAACAGGAACACACTTCTCTCTCACTTGGCTGCTCTGCCCTCGAAGCAACAGAATCATGCTCTCTGCTTTTTCTTTCCTTTTTGACTAACAAAAAGGCTGGAAGGAGCAATTTCCCAGCCAGAATAGTGCGCAACTGTCCTGGTTTGAGTTAGAAAAGAAAAAATTCTGTTCAGTGATTTTACTTTTCAGCTCAATCTCTTTTAAGTAATGCACTTTCTGAGGTTAATGGCATATTTTGGCAGACAGTATCTGCTTCTAGAAGTGATAATGATTGATATTTATAGTTACTACCAAGGATCAATGTGCAGAAAGGCTCTTGCTTCTATTTGCTCCTGTGCAGACCAAGGTCACTGTTAAATCTTGTGGCCCATGTTGGGGCCACACAAAGCAAGAAGCTGTACCTGTGGGGAGGACCCACTGAATCAAGTTTGAAATACTTTTTTTTTTTTTTTTCCCATACTATTTTGTCTAAGATGTGTATCCTTAGCAAACTTCAGTCTATTGATGATGGGTGTGCTCTTAGTTATTTTTTATGAATTTCACTGAGAATGTATGTTCTTTTTTAATGCCTGCAGACTACAAATTGAAAATAGATTAAGCTACGTTCAGCTATGGAAAAACAGAGATAGCGATCAGTTCACGTTAGATTTTAAAACTGTTGGTTAACACTCTGCTTCATTGGTGCTTGGTCTGGTGTGTCGTAAAACATCTAATTCAGTTCTTCACGGAAGGTACGCAGGTGATTATGAACCTGATTTTTATGTTTGGATTTAGCTAAATTCTGACTTTTCAGTATTCTCAAACCTGGAGAAAATTTGTGCATGTGCTAAAGGACAGTTTTAAGTACCTAGGAGCTTTTCAAATAGTACAAGTAAATTCCCTGAGTAAAAGCTGCACCTGAATTCAGGTCTTCAGGATTACATTCTGGAATATAGGCATTTTTGGTTTTGCTGAGCCTAATTTAAGTGCTTGATTTACTTCTTTTAGTTTTTTACACTTGGACTGACATGGATTAACTTTTCAGTATGCCTATAAATATTTTTTTTTTCCTTTTTCTTGAGAATGAACAGGTAGGGATCAAACATCAGTTTTATTTCAGGAACTGCAAGCTGAAAAATACTTTTAGAGTTTGAATTGTTTTTGCCAAGAGCTTGGAATTTCTATCTTCTGTCTTGAGAAATCTTGGAACAGAACAGTCTTATTTATAGTAAATACTGGCAAAATATTGGACACATAATGAAGAATTATGTTACTTCTTTGAGTAACAAATAACTTGTCATACTGCTTCCACTAGTAGCATGCATTTCCACAATGAATCAGTGAGTATTTGAAGCTATTTTTTTAACCAGACAAGGAGAAAATACGACATAGATAATTATGGTAGACCATCTCAAACTAATTATCAAAGAGCTGTAAAAATGGGTTTGGTAAGGGAATCCCTATTCTTTAACCATTACAGTGCTGCTTGCCTGTGGAATATAGGAAGCAAAAAGAAAATTATTTTCAGCTTTGTCATGTATCTGCATGAAGAAGCTGGGTCATTCAATATATTTAGTTGGCTGCAGCTAAAATGTGAAGCTAACAATCTCCTGTATATGTGTGTGTGTCCTTGTTTTTAGGACTTCTGAACCTGGTAAAATCTGAAAGGGATTTAAATACACCTTAGCACAGATCTTTAAAAGCTGTCCATCTCTGTACTTTACTTTAGGAGCTCATAAACTCCTCTTTCACCTATTTACCCTTGTCTTTTGTTATAATATGGGTTTTCTACCATTTGTTTTTCATTTAAACTATTCCTCCTTTTTCTTTTATTTATTTTTTTTTCTCCTCATCAGCCTGGTATCTTGGCTGCTTAGATAAAGAGCAGACTGCTTAAAGAACCAGAAATTAAGAGGACCACATTCTTATGGATTTATATCCTTTGGTTAATAATTGAATTACAGAGGTCTTCTTTTATCTCTGAATATGTGTATATTCTGGTAATGGTATGCAGGCTGCCACACTTGACAGCAGAAATGGGCTGATAAGGTTGTTAGCACCCTGAATGTTAATGCCTGGTCTCTTTTCTCTCTGGCAGTTGCCATTTTCAAAATTTATAAGAGCATAACTGTCTTTGAGATTTCTATCTTCTAGGTCACATTTAGTTGAAATTGGGCTATTTAGTTCAAAAATTGCAAGGAAAGAACACACAGACTGTATTATATTGTTGCGCAGCCTTGTTTCCATAGGAGACCAGGCTAAAAACAGCCTGATACAAGTCAGCTTTATCTTCTGCCAAAAAAAATTCACCCCCTAATTTGTATGCTATAGATGTATAGCATAGTTGAGGATGCTCTGAAGCAATTACTTTTAAGGAAGGTAGTATGACTAAGCACACATGTGGCAATGCCAAATACCTTCTGTTATAAAATAAGCTTTTCACCTGAACAGGTCTAGATAGGAGTCATTCAACTATGTAGAGCCTTCTCTGCCCAAAACTTCATATGTCCTCCCCTATGGATGAGGGTTGACATCTTGTTCCATGCATCTGTGAGAAGAAAAGTAGACTAAGAAAGGGAGAAGAGACCTACAGAAAAGTAAAATGTTGCTTCAACCTGCCGTTGAAGATCCAGGTAAGTCTTTTCTTCTGCATCCACTCTGCCTCTCTGTTCAAAGCTTAATTTATCTACAGGTGTGTCGGAAACATTATGAAACTTGTTGGAAGTACATTATGAAAAAAATAGGAGATACAACCTTCAGTTATATATTGCAGCAAGAAGAAGCCTTGATTGTAGAACTGAACTGATACAGGACAAAGTGAAAGAAAGAATATTTGGCTAAATCATAACAGGATTATCAAAACCCATCATCCAGTAGAGAGAGATACATGATTCAGAAATAAGGAACTTTAATGAATAGTTTCACCAGTAAAACCACTACTGAACTGTGTTCACATCTCAGAAAATATTAAATTGTCAGGAAAATACGAACCACTATTTCAATGATAAAAATGAAATTAGATTAAAAATGAAATTAGATTAAAAAGCAGCCAGAGTCTCTTCACCAAGTACAACTAAACTGATAAGTAAGAATGGCTGAACTTGAACAATGCAAAATGTGAAGAATTTTGGCTTAGCAGACTTGTGAGAAACTTTCCTATGTGTTTGCTAATTTGTTCTGTATACTAAAATATTTAACACATATGACAAAGGAAAATATGTCAGCTCTGGAGTATTCATGATTATTGAGCTTTTGTGGTGAATACTTGTATACACATACCAGCTTACTACCTTCATAGGAATGTGCAGACTAAAGGCTTAGTCAATAGAGAGTATCTGTATATTTTTAGAAATCCAAATACTGGTTGCTTATATAGTAAAATATTTGTATGTGTAAAGTTCTGGAAATTACCAAGTACATGTCAACTGAAAACTCTCTTAAACTGAATGCAGCCATAGATAACGCATGTCATATATGTTAAACAGGCAGAATGGAATAACTTGTTTAAGGGTTAAGCATAAAGCCTTAAGTTACCTCAGCTTCCTCTGTAGTCTGTGGAGAGAGAGACATCATCAGAGTGTAGTTCATCCCATCCTAAGTGAATGACTGGCATAAAAGTGGAGAAAAATGAAGAAAAGAGTTATTCTTATTCTGAAGATAAGGAGTGTGTAAAAAAGTTTTGATTGATTTTAAAGCATATCTTTCACCTTCAGAGGAGCACTTCATACACATGCTGATTTTTGTTGTGACATCTGCAGCATGTGACATACAATATTTTAAGACATGTTTAGGCAGTGACATAGGAACTGTGCCAGCTGAGCTTTTTTTCTTTTCTACAGCATTTTGCTAGTGGACCAAGATGCAGGTAGATACATCTTTCCCTCCGGTTTGCTCTAAGATACTTTATTGGCTTATTGAGTTCTAAAAATCCTATTTTCTCTATTATTATTTAATCAGGCATAGTACTGGCATATATATTCAACAGCAGATTTACCATCCTCAGAGCAGACTCTGATTGCAGATTTCCAGAGTAATGTATCTAAGAGATGATGTTATGACAACCGCCATTTTTATTTCATTGATTGAGGACAGTAATGAGGTCAAAATCATACATCTAAAACTGGTTCATTTAAGCCTCTAATGAGCTGTGTGATATGAAAGCTTTTTTCATGTCTTGTAGTATAGACACATACTGCGCAGTAGGAAAAATACAGAAAAGCACAACATAATTTCTAAAGGCTTCAGAAATAGCAAGATCTTAGTAATATGTTTTGAATTTGTTAATCATTCTAATAACATAAAGGAAATTTATGGATGATTAAAGAGTTGCAGTGTAGTAACTTGAGGCTGCAATGCCATGTTGGCTTGCAGCCAGAAATTACTTGACATTGTCACTGGAGGAAGGTACGTGCAGTGAAACACATGTTTATGGAGTTTGTTGCTGCCCACGGGTTGCCCTGTGTACTGTCAGGGGTCCACTGTGTGGAGACCTGTGGAGATATAGATCAGGAGAGTGATGCTGATTAGACTTGCAGTCTAATTTAAGACATGATTGAAGAGGTCAGAAATACTCCTAGAAGGAAACTGGAGGCTTCCAGTACTGGGGGAGCAGAGCCATGGAAACTAGCTCTATTCAACAGTCTTCTATGCATGTTTTCATTCATTTATTTATCAATGTTCTTATGGCATTTTAATTATTTTTCAAAGTTTACTGCAAAATCATAGGCATTTAATTGTTTGTACCCATTAAGACACAAGTATATTCATATACCAAATCCATAGACGTGTGACTTTTCAGGTATATCACTCATCTTTTACAGCACTGCTTTCCTTTGGTTTGCATTTTCTAGTGGGCTGGTGTATGAGCTATTTATACTGTAATATATGCTCTTCAGACTGTAGTAGTTTCCAGTAGAACCACAGATGTACTGTTAGTGTCTTAAGAGCTTATCTTAAAAGAACCCTTCTCGTGGTACCTTGATTCAAACCATGGACTCTATAGGGTGAAAAACAATATGTGAAATTTGTCACAGCTAAAAGAGTTGCAATCAGCTTTACTGTGTAGGTTTAAACCAGAAAATACTTATTTTAAAGACTTTTTGGTTTAGTTTTTTTCAAATCAAGGATATACATTATTTTCTTTTTCTTTTTTTTTTTTTTTTTCATNTTTTTTTTTTTTTTTTCATTGTACATTTATTTATGCAATAATGTCTGCCCAGGAAGTCTGGTTTACTAGTCTCAATGTACTGATGATTTCAATCACGCCTTCCGAATCCCATGAACAACAAGACCAGAAATTAATTTTTAGTTGACAGAGTAGTTTATCTTAAAAGTAAATACTGAACTTCCAGTCTTAATAGTTATAATAAGAATGATTAAAATAATAAAAAAAACCCAAACAAACCACAAACCCCCCAGGCTTGAGATTTCTCCAAGACTTAACATGTTAATGGCACATCTGTCTATATTTGCTATAATTAAAATTATCTTAGATATTTTTTAAACATAGTATTTTATTCCTTATTATCTTCCTCTTACTGTTTCTCTCTGTCTTCTAGGAAAATCACAGTCTCCTTATGCAATTTTTTATCCATCAGGTGGACTTGACATTCTTCTGTCTCAGTAACTCATCTTAATACTACTTATTTTAAATGTGTTTCAGGTAGATATTTTTTAATGTGCATTGTTTTCCTCTAAAAAGCTACTTGTAGAGTGGAGATCAAATTAAAAATATATTTAAATTAATTCAGCTGATAAATGAAGGACAACTGTTTCCCTCTCTTGCTTTCTTTGGATGGTATACTGTAATGCAGACTATGTAAACTGTTTGAGAACTGTGATTCAAAACATTTTCATTACATTCCCATCCTGAAACCTGTTTTTTACACGTAAAAAAATGCCGTTTAGTCAACGCCACATTGACTGGAATTATATCTTCAAAGTTGTCTCCTGAAAGACTGTCTTCTAGTGCAGAGCCAGGTTGTCACTGCTCTTTGTGTTATACTTGCCTCTTGCTGATTTTGTGGGACCACATGTAATAAGGCACTGAAAGATTTCTGTCCTTAGGGAGCCATTATTACAGGATCATTGTATTGATTTCAGCCTTTTCCAGTGTTTTCTTCTTTGAGTCAAAGTTACCAGCCTGACCTGCCACAAAGGCCAAGCAGCAGTCATCCCCTCTCCTCAGGGGATGCTGGATACAGGGTAAAGGAAGAGGAAGCAGCCAGCAACAGAAAGATACCAGACCAGAAAAAAAGCCTTTCAATTTTAGTGGTGGCTCTCTTTTTCCATTGCCCTTTTATTTTTTCTTTTGGAAAACTTGTTAATATTTTAAGTTCATTCTCATCTCTATTGTTGGCTCTCCATGCCTGAAAAAGGAGTGTTAAAGGAAAATTAAGATTTTTTTGTGTCTGTGTGGTTTTTTTTTTTTAGCATTTTTTGATGGATATGGATGCAAACATATGTGCTGAAGGAGCAGAGCTACTCAGGAGGCTGCCACGCATCCGCTACCTGCTTTCTTCTCCTTAGCTACCTGACACAAGGCTCTCCATCCTTGCCCAATATGTTTAGTGTTATTCCTCATCTTCTTCTCTTACCCAGTCTTCCCACTCTTTTTCTCTGCCTTTTTCTTAGGTGTTGTTTCCATTAATGCATTGGTCCTGCACATCTCCTACACCTCTCTCCAGTTTACTAGGTCCATGTCAGCTCTCCAGTATAATTTACACCCCAATGAATGTTTCATTCCAAGATGAAATGAATGGATAGATTCATTCATTGAATCAATGAATGAATGAGTGATTGATACTTAGGTTTTTCTTATAGTGTCAGGCATCTCTCATATTTCTGAGAGGCTGAGCAGAGAGAAGGTGTACCCCAGGGGATAATAGGAAAATAGAATAGTGTGAGTTGAAAGGGACCTCCATGCAATGAAGAGGAACATCTTCAACTAGATCAGGTTTCTCAGAGCTCCATCTAAGCTGACCTTGAATGTTTTCAGGTATGAGGCTTCTACCATTTCTCTGGGCAACCTCTTGCTTGCAGTGTTTCACCACCCTCACTGTTCAAAATTTCTTCCTCTTATCTTGTCTAAATCAACTCTCTTTTAGTTTTAAACTATTACCCCTTACCATATCACAATAGGCCCTACTAATGCCCTGTTTAACCATAGTAGGCTTGAATGAGGGCACACTGAAGCACTGATGGATTTCTTGGAGCACCTAGTTGCCTGATACATTTCCACAGTGTATGTCAGGAGAGAAGTCTTCCAGAAGAGCTTGTGATTTGTTCTAAGTCAGTGCATTTTCTAGAAACCACAAAAAGCATCTTTGTTTACACATTTCAGTTTGCTGCTCCAGAGTGTGAAGTCACAAGTTATCTCATGAGACTGATGTGGGCTAACAGCCCAGCCTGTCATGTAACAGGAATACAGGCTAATTCAGTGAGCTTCGGAAGAAAGGTTAAGATGCTTGCAATTATGAGATTCTTGTCCTATGTCTGTGGGTGGAGACCTGTTGAGCTGGCACACCAGAAGGCTCAAGGAAGGAGACCTGTGAAGGCAAAGTGATTCTCTTTTGGCTTAAACAACAGAATCAAACAGCTTTGACACAGATTTTGAAGGCATAACCAAGTGAAGACCTTTGCCTAATTAATGGCAAAATTAGTATTAAACCGTACACCCCTAAGCATGGTTATGAGCCCAATGGGGTACGTGCTAAATATATATGACTATGTTACTCAACTCTCCACCTGAGTCATAGCAGGTGTCACCTAGAAAGCAGGGACAGGTGGAATCAGGATATAAAAAAAATCACAAGGTGTATACCTCTCCTGGGGGGAGAAGACTGCAGGTCTTGCAGAGACGGTTAACGGGCTGTACTCCTCTTCCTCCACTCAAGACAGGGACACCGTCTTGGTGAGAACTGTGCCTTCAATGTATGGTATAAGTTTTGCTAGCATTACTGTTACGTATTAGCAGTGTTACAAAGGTTTATGCTTCTGACTCTTTTGGATGTTACCTGGGAATTATTAACTCAAGCTCAATTTTCCTTTTTCAGTTAGTGCATTTATCAACAGCAATTCCAAATCTATTGTATCTGCCGCTTTAATAAATCAAACCTATCTATTTTTAATTCTTAAACTGTCTCAATCCAAGTCCTTAGAGGGGCTCTGCAGTGGGCAAATGTTGACTTTGCAAAACTGCTTAAGTGCAAGTCCTTGGGGTTCTGGCAGGCAAACGTCAAACTCTTACCCGTAACATGACAGACTAGAGAAGGAATTAAAAGCATAAAGCTTTAGCAAAGCAAATCTTTTGCTGCCTTTCTGTGTTTAGTTTTGTTCTGGAATGGAATAGCTTAACAATTTTTTCATACTTAACCAACAAACCTCAACCAAATAACAGGTGAAAGAATTTTCTTCTTGAAAAAATATTGGCGAAATTGGAAATCCCTGAAAGCAGGGAATGTCATAGAAAAATCTGAGCAATAAAACTGATGAAATTTCTGATCTCCTGTAAATAGCTTCAAGGTTTTGCTTTTATCAGTGTCTAGGAGTGATGAGAAATAGTGCAGAAGATTAATGACAGGGCCATTATCATAATGCTGATTATAACTGGATACACATTATAATAGCTTCACATTGTGATTAGCTGTTCAGATTAGGATTATTGCAGGTGTAGACTTTTTGAACTTTACAGAGGTTTACCATGGTAGTTAGTTGCTTTCTGTGACATATTTTTTTTAATAGCTTTACCAAGATTTAACTGGGAGAAGTGAAAGAAAAAATGATCTTCCATTATGCAGAATGATGTTATTTGATAATCTGTTTATACACTTATAATAGTGTCACAGTGGTAGACCAAGAGAAAAAAATAATCTTTTCTATCTTGCATTTTAAAGACCTTTGTAAAATTACCACATGCCAAATCCTTCTTAATAACACTATGTACAAGGCTTAACAAGAATATCACAAGGCTGCTGTTAATGAATGGTTCACCTTCCAGCTTCTTTGAACTTTTTTTTAACATGTGGATAGAGATATAAACTAGTACTAGAAGAATCTTTTCTGTTTTCTAAGAATTGCTGGAGGGAGAGAGAGAGGGAATGAGACATATAGACAGGTGGACAGACAGGTGGCTGTAATATTGCACAGTTTGTGTTTGATAGTCACATAGCCTCCAGCACAGATAGGGGATACAACTTTTTAATATATTCAGTGTAATACAGAGTAGATGGTGTCTCCTACACATGGAAATGTCTTTTCTGTACTTCTCTCAGATGTCTTTTTGCAGAATTTTAATTTACTTATTTTATAATCTCATGAGTTCTTTAGAAACCAGTATATTTTCAGCTACGATTAATCTCTACCAGTTTGTCTTCAGATTCCCGTGTTTTTCAAGGGAAATCCAAAAACGCAGCAAAACGTTTAACAGCCTCATGGCAAAACTAGTACTTTACAATACAATTAATTTTTACACAGAGACATCTCTACCAAACTGAAATTTCATGTGAAAATTCTTTGTGAGAAAGCACCATGTTTCCCATGCAAAAGCACTTTTAAATGATAATATAGTCCATCACAGAGATTTGTTATTAATAGTTTGTTGTAATTTAGAGAAATATGGAAAATGCATATGGGGAGCAAAGTGAATTTGCTAAAATCACTGTATGACTAGATCATGCCTCCTGAATAATCATGTCCAGTATCTACAACAGTCAAAACATCTTACAATCTGTTTTGAAAATAGAATCAATCATATTTTAAAAATAAGAAGCATGTTTTGCCCAATTACAGTTTTTATCCTTCTTGCTTATCCCATTTAGCCATGTGCTGTTCCATTTTCACTTTTTTTGAGATGGATATTGGGCAGAAGTATTCCAGACAGGGTACATTTTATATACTCCTAGGATAATACCAGACTGCTTTTAAATTTTTTTTTTTGCACTTCATCATCTCATTGGCACCTGCTAATCTTCTGGACTGCAGAAGGCAGTAGATATTCTTGTGTAAAGTATACTGCCAAGGAAAATGCTATGCAATAGCCAGAGGATCATTGCCTTCATTTTTGCATCTCTCTTCCCTTTTTACAAGGCCATGGGACACCAGCTATGCTGTAATTGTCAGTCCACTGAAAACAAGATTACCATCAGATTTTGAAGTAACTCGCTACTGTTCTAATAAAATGAGTTCTTCTGTCTTAGTTTCCCTCCAAAGTTAGTCTTGGGATAAAGTGGTGGATTTAACCTAAAATGACAGCCTGCAAAGAGCTACATGGGAGGACTGAATGCTGGCATCTCAGGAAAACTGAGGCTTCTTACTATGAGAGCTGTGAAGAAGTATCAGAAAGAAGTTGTACTAGTAAAGTGGAATGCACAATTAGAACCCTTCTTGGTATGCAGATTCTGAGTAACTGAATTTATTAAGAAGAATCTACTTCTAGAACTCTCCAATGATTTTTGCATGTTTAAAAATTTTCAGTTTTAGCAATACTTTATGATGCAAAAACACTGATGACATAAAGGCTTAAGTTTTCATAGTGCTTTATACAGTATTACAAACTGTAACCTTAGTCATCTGCAGTGGTGAAGTAAAATAAATGATCTTAAACCAGTGGCACTCAACCTTTCTAATAGTTAAACAGTGCTTATTATAGGGCCCTAGTGACTTCTGTCAAGAAGCATTCTTTAGTTGAACAACATCTGTAGAAACGGAGACGGAAGAAGGCTGAAGTGCTGGAGATGTCCTGATGGCCTTAAATCATGGTAAATTTTCTGATAAGCCAAGTGTTTTCTTAAATCCCCTTGGAGTAGGTGGCGTCATTTTTAGCTTTTAAGTTTGATACCTGAGTAAATCAATTTCTTCTGATCTCCCAGCAGTTTGCAAGTGCAAGATTTTGTTGCCAAACTTTTTTATGTGGTGTCTTTTGCTATTCACTCAAATAAACAGTGAGAAGAGTCTTGCAAACCTTAGTCTTACTAGCATAGGTAAAATGTGATGGCATGAATTTCAGCGTGTGCAGTGCAAGGCTGGTGGGATCTCTACCTGCTGTGCTTTCCTACCAGTGCTGGTCTTATGGTTACCATTTCTTCACTGCTGTTGACACAGAATCACCTGGATTTAAACTCAGGTAGGCACTCCTGTCCCAACTGTAAGTACAGCTGTGTACACTGTGTACAAACACTCTGTTCCTGGTCATGGGTCATTAGTTTGTCTTTCATAGTACTGTGGTGGGGAGAATTGTGTTAGTATATGGAGAATTGGTATTCACAGGATGTGATCATAAACTGTTCTCCAGTTGCCACATCAAAAATAATTTATTTGAGTTTTATGCAAGTTTAGAGTTTTTCTATTGTAATTGACCTTTGCCATGTGCAATTAAAAAGTTGTGTCTGCACCTGTTTGTTTATTATTATTTTTTTATTTCTTTTCAAAGCCCTAATGCCTTTTATGCTTAGAAAAAACGAACAGTATGTTTTATATATTTTTATTGTTGTTATTTTCATTTTAGACCATGTCCTTAACATTTATTATTCATTATTGCTGTTTGGCAGAAATGTCAGAGCACACATACTTTGAATAATCAGCTGCTCAGTCACCACTTATGTTACACACAGTAAAAGAACTTGATTCATTTGTCTCTCTGTTGTTTCGTTTCTGGGTTGGCTGTTGGTTTTGTTTTTTTTTTTTCATTCTCCATCTGAGGCCTTGATTGAAGCTAGAACCTCCATAAAGACATTTAATGTCTTTTTATAAAGATTAGTGAACTTCTGTTTGGACTTCCAAAAAGGAAGAGAGAGAGAAAAAAATATAAGCTGAACCATGCAAATAGAATAAAAAAATTGCTTGAAAGGCCAAAGTGTTGGGTGCTTTGCATCATCTAGAGTTTCTGCCTAGGTGACAGAGAGTATTCCCAATGAACTCGGGGTTTAAGATACTGAGTAAGTAGGTGAAAAGAGAGCAGATTAAATTCAGTAATGATAAACTGAGAGAAAACAGTCTGACCTGTTCACTTGTAGACATTGTCTCTAAACCAACTGCTAAAACCATGAAAATGTGTCTTCAAGTTTGATAGTTCTGTCATCTGGAGACAGATGGCAGGCGTGATCACAAGTATGGAGCAGTGTCTAGGCAAGATTGAGCTAGACTAAGGCTAAGAAAATGAGGGACTAAAGATGAATAAGGTAAAAGTGTATGAAATCATGCTGAGGTTGAATAGAAAAATGGTTATTCACTTTTGTCTCCTAAGTATCATGGATCATTAAATCAAATTATCAGGTAGCAGGTATAAAATGAGGAAAAGGAAATATTTTTAATACAGTCCATCATGAATTCATGGATTTTGTTTCCATAGGAAATTCAGGAGTCCAAAACTACACAGAGGATCAGAGAATCAGGAAAGAACATTCCCACAATGAGTGTCAGACCCTAAGATGCAAAGTTTACAAAGGCCTGAAGTCACGCATTTCTGGGAACTGGGAGCAGATGTTGTGGAACTCTTACCGTGGGATTGTTCTGCATTTAGTAGCTTTGTAATGATGGTTATATCCATTATATAGTTTCAGACATGTTCTTATGATGGGTTAATATTAGAAAAGTTTTTTAGTGCTAGTAATGAACAAAGATGTGTCTTAAAATGGCTCTTGTATCACTTGCACACAGGCTTATGGACTGCACTAGGAGCTCTTCATCACAAAGTAACTAAGTGATGTAAATTTAGCAATGTAAAAATGCAGAGATGTCTTTCACTACTCTGAGCAGAAACGAACTGATACATATACAGCAGTACTGTCATCATGCCAAGCTTTTCATCAGCTATAACAGAGAGGAATGCAGGAGTAGAATACAAATAGCTGAACTGTCTTCACAGAAAAAAAAAATATTTGGAAATACTTCTTATTTCAGTTTTTGCAGTTACTTCTGGTAATAAAGTTATCATGATTTGAAATGTAAACTACATGTACGGGTTAATGGAAAATAGGAGACTAAAGAAGTCTGTCTTCTTGTGGCAGTGTGTGCTGGCCAGCCATGGTTTCAGATTTTAGAAAGGTACAAGTATACCTTTTTTTTCCTGTTTGCTTAGACAAGTTGTTGATGACTTCCAGTGCAGCTGAAGAAGAGATTGATGAAGGTGGTCACAGAGGACTAAGGGCAAAGATACCCTTCTTGTATCTGCATATGGCTGTCATGGGATCCCTTCTTTTCCAGTCCGTGACAGAAAAGGTCCTGCTTGTTAAAGTAAATCCTTGCTGATCTGAGGCCATAAATTCAGTGTTTCTCAATTTTAATGTTATACCTTATATTAGATTTTACATCATACCTGAGCTGGGATTGATCTTGGTCAACCCAAAGGATAATGATGTTCGTCTCTTTCCAGTGCTCGTCTGTTAACTGTACTTATCTTTATGCAAAAGTGTTATTCTTCCCTCATGTTATTGTGCCTTTGAAACAGTATCTATCAGGGAGAGTAACGTCTTTCTTTACACTGTGCAGCATTTTTTGCACTTTAAATTATCTTCTTCAGATTAATTACAAGATCAGTAAAATCGTTCACTGCAACATGAATCCTTTCATGACTTTTTTTGGGGGGGGGGATTTATTCTTCTTTACATTTTTGTATTTTCTTAGATTGTGGGTTTTGGGATAAAATAATATAGTCAAAAGTTTTAAAACAGAATCTTCTAATTATGAAATTGTACTAAACCCAACTTCAATGTTTGTAACAGGTGTTTTATACAAGCTTCACAACTTTTTGTTGTTGTTGTTTGTTTCTTTTCCTTACAGTAAGAGTGGTTCTTTTTTTAGATGAAAGTTGAGTCTTGAATAATCATATTTAGATGGATATCCAAGGAAAATACTAAGTAATATCAGACTTCCGATAACACTGTATAAGATTAAACCACCAATGATATTTCATTATGTGTTTGAAGTATATTTTACATTTACCATCTGCAAATTTGCCCTATTTATTTATATACTGGATACAAATGGAAATGTAAGGTTTGCAGACAAGATCCTTTGATTAATCATGATCTTTCTAATTTGGATATTCATAAGAACTGAGATAATATATTCAGTCACCTTAACAATGGAAAAGAGAAAGACCAGGCTTCCTTTGTTAGACCATTGGCTCCATGGAAGGTTTCCTGACTGACTTAAAATGGGACTTGTGTGTTTTGGCCCCCAAATGATGGAATGCTTTCTGTTTTCACTTTTATCCTTTGAGGAAGAACATTTATGATACATATGACATAGTGGAAAAAAGTAGACTTTTTCTTTGTTAAGGAAAGGGTTAAATATTTGTTAGCCCAGTGTTTTCTTAAAGGCTACTTTATTCTTTATGGGTACTTTTGAAGTAATAAATACTTTCATTTTTGATATTATAAAGTAAAGAAGCCAAGGTAAGATTTAAAAATTTGTTATTTTGTGGCATACCATCATCAATTTAGTTTCAACAAATTACTGTATTTTTATACAGGCATAGCATACTTTCTAAAAATGTACTCAAATTATAGGCTTAATTTTGTGGGGTTTTTGTTCATAAATACTACTACTTATAGAAATTGGTTTATTACATTAATGTAAAATGAAACGGTTTTTTCATGCATTGGATTTACTGCATTTCCTCAGACTGAACAGGTACCTTAAACATGTAATTAAACTGCTTTTTAATGTGTGCAATTTAAGCAAAAAAGATGGAACAATTCCCAATCCTCTTTGGTAAATGTGTGAAAATATTATTTTTTAAAGCATAAATTAGAATTCTGAAAAATAAAATTCACAATATTTCAGACCTGATATGTAGGTATTATTACTTTAAGTAATGTTATATTTGAAAGTTCAACATGTAGAATACAGGAAATCTAATGTTAAGACTGATGCCCTATATTTATGTTTTTATATGTTGTCTATTCAATTATATGAAATCAAACTTTTCTTGGAGACTGTACTGATTTTCCAGGTATTTAGACTGCATTCTTTAAGAATCAATTACTCTGAAAGTATCAACCCATTGCACTGGTCCATCCCTTGCTTGACCTTCTGTTTATTTTTACCTAAGACTCAATTTGGCCTGAACAACACAAAACAGATTTTATAACATGCTTAAGAGGAAATGACACTGGGGGAGGGGGAGGATTATATTACCTGGAGTGGTACCAAGGTAAATAAATGGACTTCTGATATTTTTCGCCCATTAGTTTTCACTGCTTCATGATTTGTGTCTTGCAGTTTCAAAAAAAAAACAAAAACAAACCAAAACAAACAAACCACACACCAAAAAAAACCCCAGACCCTAACTAGAACAGCAGAAAAGCCTATAAATGCAAGTTCAATTACTTTCATTGTGTACTGCAATAACAGTAGTTATTGGTTATGGTTCATGCTTTTAGGCAGCAGACAGTGGTCTGCCAACATCTCTGTTGGTTTGATGTAAGGCTGAGAACGCAACTGTTACTTGGAATAAGTGAAAGGAAATTAAAAACTTCCTTTTCCCAATTTCAGTGACTGTGAACTAAATGGAAAGAATTTAACCTCTAAAAAAGCCCTTGTTTGTATTGGTTATATAAAAATAAACACTGATTTTCTTGAATTGCTTAAAGTTGTTGCAGCTTTCCCTCTTTCTCAACTGCAAAGAAGCACACTTATTGAAACGAACATTGGACTCCATGAACAGGATTTCAAACCATCACGCCTGGCAAAATGGTGTGCCAAAATGCAGGGCCAGGATGATGTCTTGATGGGTGGTTTGATAAGGTTGGGATGGCTTTGGTGTACAGGAGATACTGAAACCCACTAGAGGGCTCACAAAGTATTTGAAGACACTGTTTTCCTGTAGGACCTGACAGTGGGCCTGAATAGCACCTGCTAGCACCTGTAAAGTAAGTGTAGTGAGTATAAGTAGAGAGCTCTTAAATTGTTGTAAGGATTACTATCCTCTACAAATTCCTAATATTTCAGTGTATGCAACAAGCCTCTGTAGTATCACTGCACAAACAGTGCTTTCTAAGAACCAGATTCTGCACATAGTTGTGTGTATGTGCATTTTTCTTAGCCAGGCACAGTTCAGTTTTCTACTCTGCCTCCTGGCACAAATTGAAAATTCAATAAAACTTGGATCCAGCTGCAGAATAAACATCTAAATATGTAGGTGTGAAGTAGGAGGTGAGGCCCACCATATAGACATCATAGTTTTAGGCAAACCAGTCAATGTGGCCAGGGGTACTATTGGCCCACATTAAAGTGAACACATTGAATATCATTCTGTTGTCTGTAATGGTCCCATCGAAGGTGTCCTGCTAGTTTACAGATGCTATTTCAGAAGGTTACAGGTGCCCTGTCTGCCAGACCCATTGGAGTGGTTTGGATGTGTTGTTAAACCTCAGACAGCTCAAGTCTCCTGTGCAGGCAGATAAGTTAATCACCTTTGGTCATCTGAGTACCTCTCATCGAAGGGCAAGTTACAAATTTCTACACCATTATCATTAGCAGAATAACTATCTCAGTGTGCATATAGGTTTTTAACTAAAGCCAAAGCAATTCCTAGTAAGTGATTCCTGTCTCCCTATTGCTTTCCACAGAGAGTGATACACATGCTTATGTTTTAAGTATGTTTGAAATAATTCAGTCTTTGTGTATTATCAAAGAAAAAAATACTGCTGGTATGATGTGAGGACTAGAGGTCTTTATCCCACCTATGTTGGGCCGTCTTGCTCACAAGACCAGGATGAAGGTAGCAGTTCTTTGGAGATTTTCTGTTTCATTCATGATGGCTATCCATAACACAAGTGCCATGAGCTCACCAGGACTGTCAATATGCTAGTACCCTTACATCGTATATCAGCATAATTTCTCCTTCTTGGCAAAGAGCGAGCTTCTCTTTTAACCAGGAAAGCCCTATATATCCTTTGAATAACAATATTTAAAACCAGTATTACTAGAATAAGACAAGGTCATCAATAATCCTCTAATTCTATCTGAAAAATTAAACGTCAGTGTTTGGAAAAGCTATAAATGTTGATAAGAATCTAAACCTTGCTACAGATAGCATCTCATATGGAAAGGTACTACAGTACAAATATTGAAGTGAGTCATGATGAGCCATCATTATTTTGTTCCAACAGATACCAATATTTTAATTTTTAAAGCTCTTTTTTTTTTTTAATTTTAGTTTTTTATTTTTTATTACAAGTGGCTGCTGTGTACTTAGGGGGAAATGCAGCCTATCTTCTAAAATACATTCTCAACAATTTCCACTTGAAGGAAAGGATTTCCAAGCCCTGAAAAAGCATTTGGAAGCACATAGCTCAAACTAGAATGAAGTCAGGGTAATCCTCTATCCTTTATTATGCAGCAGGTCAGATTAGAGGATCACAGAGATCCCTGTGGCTTTATAATCTATGATTAACATACTAATTTTTAACTGTGTGCTTCAGGATAGTTCTTTGTAACTGCATATAAGCATGTTTAAAGCAGGTGGAGCTGAAGCAAGTGGTAAAAATTAGGCAGATGCTGAAGTGCTTTACAGGCTGGAGCTTAAGTCCTGACATTCTGACTTCTCTTTGTCTTTCAGAAAGTTTGCAGTGAGATGTCATTTTTAGACATAGTAGTCTTCATGCCTTCCACTTTATTAAAACAAACAAAAAAGGCAGCAAAAATATTGAGGTTCTAGTACTTTTTATTTGCCTAAATAATTTGTTTTATTATTCAAGAAATGCATTAAAATTACGTTTATCTAAATGGTATAATGCTCTTTTCCCAAGGTTTGTTTTTTTAAAAAACTTACATATTCATAGAATCATAGAATACAGGTTAGAAGGGACCTCAAGAATCATCTAATTTAACCTTTCTTGGCAAAAGTATGGTCTAGCACCCTGTACAGTTGAATTTAAAATTGTCCAGTACTAAGGACTCCACCAGTTCCCTAGAGAGATTATTCCAATGGCTGATTCTTCTCATTGTGAAAAATTATCCTCTTGTGTCCAATCAGAATCTCCCCAAGAGTAACTTTTACCCATTGTTCCTCATCTTTTCCATGTGACTCCTTGTAAAAACAATGTCTCCCTCAAATGGAGTTCTCTCAGGCTTTCCTCATATGTCAGGCTTACCAGTTCTTTGATCATCTTTGTGGCCCATCTCTAGACCCTCTACAGCTTGTCCGCGTCTTTCAGGGATCCAAAACTGAACACAGTATTCTCAGTGTGGCCTGATAAGTGCAGATCAGAGTGGGATAATAACTTCTTTATCTCTGCTTGTGATGCCGCTGTTGATGCAGCCCAGCATCCCATTGGCTTTCCTTGCCACTGCAGCACACTGTTCATATTGAGCTTGTTGTCCACTAAGACCTCCAGGTCCATTTTCCACAGAGCTGCTCTCCAGACAGGTAGATCTCCATATATCAGCCACAGAAATATTTAAAGAGTTAATTTTTTTCTTATGGAGATACACTAAGATATGTAAATGGTAGAAAATTAATATGATTACCCAGAATTCAGTAATTCAGGGTCTAAATTAAAACTGTGAACAGTTAGAACACAAATACTATATTTTATGTTTCTAATAACCTGTTAAAGTTTTGAAATGTAATAAAACTAAGGGTGTTAGAATAATATCATTCTGAGTTAATTAACTAAACGACAACAGTAACATTGAACTTAAATATACTGGTCCCTGAAGAATGTATCTTTGACGGTAGTAACATGAAGTAGCTTGCTCACAAAGTGCAACTAATTCTCCAAATATATATTGGTGTCGTTACTTCCATTACAAAGTGCCTATGCCAGCTAAAATCAGTAAATTCTTAGCAGTATGGTACACCTTGGAAAGTAACAAAAAGAGAAAGAATGAATACATATGCCTATAATAAAAACGACCTACATCTTTCTGTGGGAAGGATTCATCTTTCCACCTCTCATCCCTGCTCCCTTTGGTACTGTAGTTTATGTCTCTCTGCATGTTTCTATTACAAATATAGTTGCAAATGTAATCCATAGACAATGAGATGATCAACACATTTATTTCCTTTTACAAAGTTTCTGTTAAGTTTTCTTGTATTGATTCTTTTTATTTGTACACCCAGTACTTCTAGTAGGATCAGGGAAGAGATTTTGCGCCTGTACTCAGCACTGAAGGGGCTGCATCTTGAGTACTGTATTCAGTTTTGGGCCCTGCACTACAAGAAGGACACTGAGGTGCTGGAGTGTGTCCAGGGCAACAAAGAAGGGCAGTAAAGCTGGTGAAGGGTCTAATGAACAAATCTTAAGAGGAGTGCCTGAGAGAAGTGGGGTTTTTTAGCCTGGAGAAAAGGATGCTGAGGGGAAACCTTATTGCTCTCTTGAGTATGGTGGTTCTCCTGAATGGTTGTTGTAAAGAGGTGGGGGTCAGTTTGGTCAACCAAGTAACAAGTGATAGGACAAGAGGAAATGACCTCAATTTGCACCAGGGAAAGTTTAGATTAGACATCGGGAAAAACTTTTTCTACTGAAAGAGTTGTTAAGCATTGGAGCAGGCTGCCCAGGTAAGTGGTAGAGTCCCCATCCTTGGAGGTATTTAAGAGTTGTGTAGATGCTTAGGGATATGGTTTAGTCAAGGACTTGCAATTATTGGGGAAATGATTGGACTTGGTGATCTTAAAGGTCTTTTCCAGGCTACACAATTCTGTGATTCTGTAATGTTTTTGCATGCTCTTGTCATCAGTCTTCAAGAATCACAGATATGTTGGATTTACTGGTTCTCAGGCAGTTTTCAGCTACCATTCTAGGTGCTGTCAGTTTTTCAGCTACCCAGATGCTACAAATTTTACTGGTACAATAGCTGCATCTGTTCTAAGTGGTGAAACACATTCGTTCTGCCCAACTTCATAATTCTGCCTTCCTAGTATTCTCTCACAGTTCTTTCCTCTCCATCAGTCTCCCTTCCTGCCATGCCTTTTCTTTCTCTCATACTCATTCCATTTAATCCCTTCTGTCTGAATTTCCAATTGCTATAGGCTTTTTCACAAAATCTCATTTTTTTGGTGACTGCTTGTTGCATAGTTTCTCTTCTGTGTATCATTTTGTTCTCTGTGTAATTCTAAGGGTTTAAAGTGGTTTGCCACAGACAGCCCTAACTGTTGACCAAAAACCTGTTGACTAAAAACTAAACTAACAGATGATCAGCAAGAGAGAACGACCAGAATTTACATAAAAGCGTGGATGATTCAAGATGGCTAGAAGATTTGGAAAACAACCCTGTGAGTCTTAAAACATTATGTGAATGAATAGTTCTTAAGGTCCTGTTTCTGCTTGTGGGAACAAGTTCCGTGTTTTGAGCTGGTGAGCTGTTATAACTGTGTCCTGGGTTCAATTAGGGTTAATTATCACAAGCAGCTGCTGGCCCAAGCAGCTGGGAGTGACTACAGCTTGAAAGGGCCACAGTTGGGATAAACAACCGAACCAGCCAATAGAATATTCAATACCATGCTGATGTCCTGCCCGCTGTGTAATAGGAGGGCTGGCCTGGGATGAGGGCACCTGTTTTCAGCTTGTTCCGGTGTGTGACTTGAGCTTGTGGAGGAGCAGGACAAGTGGCATCTCAGGTACAGATAGAGCCTCATGGTTTCTATGACTTGCTTTTGCATATTATTTAATTAGTACTATCATTATTATTGTTGTTTTATTAAACTGTCCTTATCTCAACCCATAGGTTTTTCCTCCCATTTCCCCTTCCAAGCGGGGGGCGGGGGGCACGGCATGAGGGGCTGTGTGGTGTTCAGTTGCCAGCAGAGATTAAACAACAAAAAATTGTCAACTGAGATGTTATTTAGGATTATGCAAAAGCAACAACGGTGGAAAAAAAAATGCATATAAGTATCAATAGTGTTTCCCCTGGTCTTTATGTGCCTCTCATGATCTGGTGATACTGTTGCTTTTTGATTCTTAGCAAGTGTATCTTAACTCTCCAAAAGTCTAAAATAGAGTTAAGGTTGCCAAGGGCACTTGCAGCTCTTGAGTTCAGTGACTTTAAATTCTCATACAACATAGTAGTACATTTTAGAACACCAGAAAGTACTGAAATAAAGTAATGCTGACTTCAAATTATGGAAAAAACCCTTGCTGGTATGTCACAAAATATTCTAACACTTCCTGCCTGAATCAGCCAGCAGTTACTGGAAACAGTAATAATTGTATAATAGCACACCTAAATAGCAATGGAATTACTTGTATTCCATGCCAAGTATTTGAGTTTTCAGCATATGCCTTGTTGGTACTCCATTCACAGTACTAAGTGCGGATGTAGTGAATTGTGGGGGGTGGTTGAAGGAAGTTGTCAGTGTTGTGAATAATGTAGTAAGACCATAGCAGAAGCCTGAGCCTTCCAGTTATGGTCACTTAACTATAGGTGTCTGCAAGTGAACATTGTGAGTAAGGGCAGTACGTGACTCAGTTACCTCAACTTAGTTGTCTAATGCTATTTGAGATGTCCTAGCATATATGAAGCAGGCACACAGAGCTAGTGGATGTGACCTAGGCCCTGATGGAGACTGGAGCAGTGGAGCCAAATTCTCCTCTGTGTCTTCAAGAGCATCATTGCAGAATCGTTTCCTGAGTGCAGTTTGAGGTGGCATCTCACTGATAGAAAACTAATAAATACTAATGAACCTTACAAGTCTTCTGTAGAGCCTATGCTGTAGCTGTGTTGTATCATCTCCACACGTGTTATGGATATCTCACAGCTTCTCAGATGATTTTAGATGCCTGTATTGAAGTAACCAATTCTATATATCTATCTCTGTTTACAATATTGTAAACTAGTTCATATTTAGACACCTAAATGTATCTCAGAAGAACTGAGCGTATCTTACTTTTGGTACTAAGATTCTGTATCACTGAGAAAAATAGGATGGCATGTTGTCATCTTGATGCATAACAAAATAGGAATATGGATGATAAAGATCAATGCAAAACCAACATGTTAATAAAGTCAGTTTAGGAAAAATATTCTTGTACAAAGGAGAAGCAATGAAGGTTGCAATGGCTGTCTGGTGAGTAGTAGATTCAGATGCAGAGTGGAAACCATGCTTCAGTGGTTTTCTTTTAGCTTGTGCCTAATACACTTATCTTGCTTTCACATAATGGTTTCTTTTCCCGTGAATCACCTATACCATTCTGTAACATCTGTAGTGGAAATGTTCTGACCCCATTATTAGAGAGGGCAGAGTTGAGGTTAACATTGTTAAATCTTCCTACTTTGGGTGTTTTTTGTTTTGTTTTGTTTTTTTTTTTTCTTTTCTTTTCAAAACTTGGGGATGTTTTAGTTCAGACTGTGATATTAACAGGTGAACCTGACTATGCATGAGATGGTGGGTTAGCTAGAAGCCAGATGCCCACCCTGTCCTCTTTCCAGAGGGGCCACCCCTGCAGCCCCCGACATCTACCTATACCTTACCATGTACACCCACTACAGTCAGAAAGAGTAATCTCCTTTTCGTGGCAGAGAGGGAAATATCCATTCCTCCCTTCTGCTGCCTATAGTTGTTTGAAGTACATTCTGCAGGCCAGAATTAACTGTTTTCCTACTTAATTCTTTTATTTCTACTTACTGTTTAATGTTCCTCTTTTGAGGTGAGGAAGTGGTGTAAACACAGTTTGATGAGCTAAACAAAAGAGACAGGGAAATTAGAGATACTGAGTGAGATCAGTGGTGACATACTATTTGCAAGAATGGAAGGGAGAAGGAGATCATTGTGACATGTACATCCCACATGTGCAGACTTGCAGTGCTATAAACTCTCCTGTGTTGTGCTGACAGTACCCTTGTACCTGGAAGTATGTTCACTAACAAGTAGGAAGAGAAAGGGAAAATTGGAGTTCTTTCCTCTAGTCACAGAGCAACAAAGGATCCTGACATGAGGTACTGAAGCAGATGCTGAAATACAAAAGAAATTATGGAAAAAAAAATAGTATTTGTAAATAACTTAATGGATGAAACAAATTCTTTTGTCTTGTTCTTAATATTTATAGTTCTTCTCTGCCAGAATTCCCAGAAGGCAAAGGCCATTTCAATCTTTTATTCATTGATGGGTCTTAGATACAGTATTTTGCAAACGTACTTCTTAATTAAAATTATAAGCACCATATTGGATTCTCAAGAACATAACAAGAAATATCCTTAATGCAAGTACCCTTGAGCCCTACCCTATAGCCCTGGGGGGGAGTCAATTCTGTATTGAGAGTATGTTGTTGCTCTGTCAGTATTATTACCCATGTGGCAGTGGAAATTTAATATTAATATTAATTAATATAAAGTTTAAGGCGCTTTCAATCTTGAACTTCATTCTTTTCAATTAAAAAAAAAAAAACAAAAACACAAAAACCAAAGAAATTTTGAGCTATGTTTCAAAATGTGAACACGAAAATCAGTGTAACATTTTGTAATTTAGTAAATGTCTTAATACATTCAAAAGTAGTATTTGTTGTCTTAGCTGCAGTATCATGCTTGAAGTACATGTTTAGTTGGTTATTTACCCTTAATATTAAATCCTTCCCAACTTCACTAAATTCCATTGAAACTTTTCTGTCATGTGGGTGATCTGCATTATCTGTTGAATTATCTAGAATTTAAGCCTCTGAAATTCACATTGCTCTAGATATTCCACATTACCAAGAAATTTAAATTTTCATTATAATTGACCTATTCATTGCTTTATGTGTCCAACAACTTTGGATTATCTACAAATGTTTTCTGTGCTGATTATTTTAATTAGCAGACATTTGTTCTCATCCATGAGCTAAAGGGATGATTTCTGATATTTCACTGTCATAAATACCTAGGAAAAAGTTGAAGAAAAATAAAATGTTATAGTGAAGTAGAAATAAATTACTACCTTTTTCCAAACAAATAGATTTTGTTTATTTATGGTGTGTCATTTAGGTGTGTTTCTTTAAAGATATTTCTATATTTATGCAGTTTGGCTGTGGAAGTACTTTTTATTTATTTAGAAATTAACTTATGAGAAAAAAAGTTAAAAGACAAATCCATATTTTTTAATCAGCTGTTTAAAATTTGAAATTTCAGATGTGTATACAACACCAAGTACTATAATAGCTTGCACGTTTAAACATCTTTACTAAGTTATCTTGCTGAGAACAGCAGTATGTTTACATACATGTGGGAAAAGGAATTAAAAAATCTTCAATTTGAATCTAGAGGAAAAAACCAGCACAAGTACAGCTATTTCATTTTTGCTGATTGTGCCCTATAGATGTTTTTTATTACATCTTTCACTAGAGTATTTCAGCATCGGTAAGTTTGTCATTTATACCAGCTGAGGATATAGCTGATGATCTTAGGTGATAGCAGGCATTTTCTCCACCCTCTCAGTAATAATGCAGGGAACTTCAGCCATTTACTTTTCACACAAGCAGGGTTTTCACATCAATAGCTTTACAAGGTTGAATGTTTATAATCCTTCCTCACTTCTTGAACATAATTTTGCTCTTAACACTAGTGTTGAATCTTCTCGTAAGAATTGCCTCCGTCTTTTGTTACAGGGGTTTTAAGGAGGGTAATAAAATGTAGTGATATGGTCATTGTCATATCCTAAAAGCCTAAAAGTCAGACAGCTTCTGCCAGAAGTGAAATTGGAAGCATTATCAATGATGATGTTTTGTAAGATAAGATGGGTTTAATTATGTTTTATATGCACCAATAAGAAAGAAGTGTACTTGTTTACTACCTTTTTGTGCCATTTGTTCACTACACTTCCTCCACTGTAGTGTATACGTTTCAGAGGAAGTTCTCAAAAACCAGTATTTTGAAATTAATTATTGTTATGACTTTTTTTTTTGCTTAAAAAAAAAACCCAACAAAACAAAACACTGCAAAGAATCCCTGGATTTCCCAAGGGCACAGTACTAGGAGGTCTTTTGATGGAACGAGGGTCACAGGAGAGTAAGAATGCAGTTTGCACTTTCCCCATTTACAATCCCTATAAGAAGAGGAGGATCAGTGAAACAAATGTTTAATCTCCTTGCTGGTCCATCTGAATTATGTCACATGGGTAGTTCCTATGCCTCCTTGTCAACAAAGAACAACTCTTTTTTTATTATTATTATTTGATTTGTGTGGATTGGTAATGCACTTCTTGGTTTAGTTTGGGTTGTTGTTTTTTTTTTTCCCTTTAGCCCCTGAAAATGCTAGGTCCATTAACTGTTGTTTGGTGGATACCTTGTTACCCTCTTTATGTTCTACACTGTAAAATTTGCAACAAAAGCTCTGAAATCCTTAGATAACAACAAATTTGTAACAGGGATAAAACCACTAAGGACTAACAGTAAATCAAAGGCTTTTTTTTTTTTTACTTGTTCTAGCTTGGTAAGTGGGTTACATTTTAAATTCTATCTTCACAAAATATTCCCAATGTGTTAGTTTATACAGTGCTCTTCAGAAGTATGCTGCCTTTGCCAGAAGCTCACTTTGTGTTGGCTAAGGAGGAAAGATGACAAAGTAGCAGGGACCCAGAAATACATCTTCTCACTTGACTATTGATGTCCACATCATAGATGATCAGACAGTAACTGTAAATGGCATTTAATAGAAAGATGGAAACAATCACTTCTCAAACACTGTTAATTTGGTCAGCATTAGGATAAGATACCTACATCTCTCCAATGATTAAAAAAAGAGACTAGGATGAATTCCTTAGAGGTCTAAGGTATAAACATGAGACAGACAAATTCTCATTCAGAACATCTGTCATTTTATACTGATGAAAATACAACACTTCATTAATGCTAACTGATATTTTGTATAAATACAGACAAATATACATAACCTACATTTTTGGGGTACTATTTAAGGATATATTTTTCTTCTAACTAAAATTCTGTTTAAAGATGAATGCTTCAGAAAATCAGTTTTCAGCTTGTTTATGGGAGGGTTGATTGAGTTGAGCAGATGCTGCATTTAATGACAAAATAATGTAAAGCTGAAATACTGTAATTCCCATGTACTTGGTAAAATATTTCAAATATCAGTGGAATGTGGAAGGAAGATATTATTAAATGGAATGGAAATGGTTTAGTGATGGAAGAACTAGTTACTAAGTGACTGAGTATATTTAGGGAACTAACCCAAGATCCAAACTGTTTTTCAGGATATGTACAAGCCCCTAATTTTCAATCATTTATATATTGAATTAAATGTAGTATGAGTGTAAATAAATCAGTGAAGTTTATATGACCTTCATCTTTTGAAAACTTAAGGCCGTGTGTCAAGTATATGTTAAGAAAATGAACTATTTAACTTTCAATTTGAAAAGATAGGTCAGTGATTTTGATTTTTTTTAATTTTTTTTTTTAAATCATACTGCTTTTTCAATACTTTTTTTGAAAGAAAGGAATGTTTTTGATATGGAAAAAAAATAAATTGGAATTTTTGAATCAAGTACAACAAATTAAATTCCATTTTGTTATCTGATACTTACAGAAGTTAAAAAAAAATACTCTTTCTATAGGAACTGTGAACTTAGAAATGATTTGGGAAAGCTATCACTCCAGTCAGTAATGGCATTCATGTGTTGGTAATAGTTACCAAAGTAAGCTTGGTTTAATAGAAATGTCCAACAATTTTCAATTTCTTCAGCAAATTACTCAGTTTAATTTTGTTCTAAAATGTCAACCTCCAAGAATGTCTTCTGGGTAAATATGAAGTTGTGTTAAAGCCTCATATATATCAATGATCAAATTCTTTTTACAGAGTATTTCTAGTCTTTGAAGAATAATCAGAACCTCTTATTGCGGGGGGGGGGGAAGTATAGTTTCTTGCAGGGCTTAGTGGCTGTATAAACCAAAGGCCTTGGAGGTTATCTGAAGGATTCCCCAGTGCCTTAGAACCTTGAATTTGGCTTCCTGCCCCTTGACTCATCAAAATTAGCTGCATATTTTAATTAAGGTTTCTTCAATGTCAAGAGGCCTTTCTGTCTGATGAAGAAGAGAAAGTATTAGTGTTAATTCTGCAGCGGGGCTTGCTTTGCTGTTGAAATCATACTGAGCTATTTGTCTTTCAGGAGTTATTTCCAAGATGTAGTGCTGTTTTGCCAAATGATGGGGTCAAAAGAAGGGATACAGGCACCAACAAAAGGAACAGGCTTATTTTACTGTTTATCTCAAAATAACACAATAATGAAACAAGGCACTTAATTACAAAAGGATAAGCTTATTATAGTCTATTATAAGAAGCGGGGACAATAAGCAAGGTAATGGACCTAATCATTACTACACAAAGAAAGCTGTAGTGATTAAGAAAGGGCAATTAGTGATGTATCTATTAAAACATTACCATCATCCAGATGCAAAGTCACTGGGGAGCCCTGGTTGCAGTGAGGATCTTGAGAACTTGTCCCAGTAACTGGGAGGTCCTACCCAGTGCATCCACTCATAGGTGAGGTCTCCAAAGTCACTGCGAAGGGGTCCAGCTTTGCTGAAATTCAGTTACCAAATTCAACAAGTCAGAATGATTTGCATTTTTCTTCAGAAACATCTGATGTCATCCTCCCACTTGGTTGTTGCTCCAGACCCTGGCCAGACTTTGGGTAAGACCCAAGGGAGTTTTCCTATCTTCTTTTGTCTTTAACCACATGTTTCTCAACAAGGTCTGATCATTAGATGCCTGGCTTCATTATCTATTTTATCTCTAAACATGAGATCCTATCTTTCAACAGGCTGGATATTTGGTTTCACCATCTATTTTAGCTCTAACTACATCTCTTGATAAACGTTAAATGTTTTAGTGTAAGCATTATAACAAAGTCCTAACAAACTTATTTTTTAGTGGTTAGTTAAGCAAAATGAGGTTTGGTTATTGATTATAAAATATTATGGGGTTCATCTAGAGGTCAACCTTTGGTCTGGGCCTGTTATCCAGGCCTTAGCATACCAAGAGCTGGCAGAGACATTTGTTTTCTTGTCAGACTGTGATACGTGTCTGGCTTTGGAAGAAGGAGATAATAGATTAATAGTCTTCCTTCTCTACTTTCTTTGGACCTTCCTTGTCCTTATGGTTAGCAGATGACTAAGTTCTGGGTTGGAGGAGCATAGGTATCCAATTCAAACCTGACAGTGATTGTTCATGTTTCATTTTGTCTTCTTAGAATCACAGAATCATACAACAGCTCAGGTTGGAAGGGACCTCAGGAGACCATCTGGTCCAGCATTTTTAGTAGAATCCCAGGTTGCTCCACTTGGTCTTTGTAGACCTGCAATACTGATCCTTACAAAAAGAACCAGTGCTATTGACTGATAGTTTCCTACCACTTGTTGAAAAGATCAAGACTACTTTATAGGGCATCACTGAGGATCTTTGCACAGTGCCACAGAATCAGAGAATGGTGATTTTCCACACTGGAATGTGGAAACTTGGTCTTCTGAAGCCTGCGTTACCCACGTTGAACCAGTATGAGTTGGTAGCATCATGTAAGATTGTGTAGCAGCACATGGCCATACTACCTTGAATCTGAAGCCTTCATTGGGTCAGTTTTGTACCCCAGTTAACAAGTATTAATTCATTTTCAGTTTCACCAGGCAGATTGTTGCAGTCGCAGCACTGAAGTAATAAAACCATGCTACTTTGGCCCTGGACCTTGTGTAACTACTGTGGCAGTTGGTTTGTGCTGGCCATCAATTCTTCCTTGATAGCAGTACCTTTAGCTCATGTTCATCTAAAGCTCTTAGGGATCCCCTCATTTTTGGTTGTTGTTGTTTATCTGTTTAATTATTTGCACTTCTTTACTGCGGGTGGATGTATCATCTTCCAAGCCACAATTGTTTTCCTTAATTATGAACTGTAAACTGGCAATTACATAAATTGTAGCAAAATATTTAGTTGCAATATGCAGCTACACGTATTTTTAACTTAAGCAGGACTAGTGGATAGAAATACTGTTGCTTAATTTTAAATAAATGAGTGGAATTGCAGAAAGATTAAGTTCTTTGTCTAAGGTGACATGTCATTGCAGGTCTTTAACAGAGCTCTATGTAGGATCCAGTTAACTCAGGAAACAGGTGCAATGCATCCCAAATAAGTTTTCTGCTCAAGTGAAAGACCAGAGAAAAACTAACAGATTTTAAATCCCTTACAATAAAAATGTATTTTAAAGTAGATATAAATACAAGTTGTAGCTAACTATTCCTTTATGACATATGAATTGTGAAGTAGGCAGTAACATAATAGCCACAGTCACAAAGATATCCAAGAGAAACCTGGCTATTAAGCTTATGTTTACAATAGAAGTGCAGGATTATGGTACATCAAGAGAAAGTCTATAGGGTAAAAAATGGTCTCTAATAGTGTGGTTTGATATGATTAATGTGACATTCTGTTGGCTGAAATAGCTGTATTATGCTCTGTACATTGTTTTGGGGAATATTTGCATAGAATATGTAAAATGCAAAAGAGTACCATATGAAAGTAGCTTTCAGAGATTATTCAAGTCCTTTTTTGATATTTATTTTTGTGTGCTTTTATATATTGCATAAGAATAAATTTAGTTACATTTGAGACTATAGTGTATTATTATACAATCCAAATATTTCTGTAAAATGTATTGCAGCATAACCAAAACTTTAAAACCATTTTTATTGTGTTGACTAAACTGTGAGTAGCAAAGGTGCATTTACTGCATCCTTTAAGTGGTGAATTGAACAATTATTTTAGATTATGAAAAATATCAGGTTTTTATCAGTATTGTTTACCCAGAAATCATTGTGGAACAGAAGCCTGCTGAACAGAAAGTTCTCTGCATCCCTAATTCAATTAAAAATATTCATCCACAAAACTGTGAGGAAACTAGAATAAAAAGGCTGGTGCTTTCTGATGGAGGAGAATTTTATAGAATATTAACTTTGTTTTTATTTTCCTTCTCAATTATGTCATTAATGAAGAGAATACAAATAATATTTATGCAGTCTGGGCTAGTGAATGAAAAATGTACCTGCTTAGGAATCATTCTCACCCTCTCCCCCAACACCAGTGTAAAACTGAATATTTTTTATAGAGTTAGTGTGTTTTTCAGTCAGATGTGCTTAATTATTTGCGTGTAGTTATTCATTTTCTCATGTGGTTTGTTTGAAGATTTCTGGCATGGATCTTGTTCATATATGGCCTGACAATAAAATGGTTTAAGGAAGGAATGAAGCATCTGATTTTATTGATAAAATCTTGGGGTTTTTTTAACAGCTGAATACTTCAGCTGCTTTAGAGGAATGCTGCCTTAATTCTCAGCCTATTTTACCAAAATGAATAGGCTTTCCTCCTGAAAGATGATGACAAATACGTTAGACCAGGCAAAATAAAGACCTTAAATTTGCCTGATAAGATGAAAATATATCATTTGTTTTATACTTATTACTCTAATTCTCCAAATGTTTTGCAAAATAGCAATAAACCATACATCTTTTAACAGATTTTACTAGTTTGTATATATGCTTTGCATGTATATTTGTGCAATTAGCTGCTGGCGGTGGGCAGTAAAATGGCTATTGCATACTCTTCTTTCCATATGGGAATGAATTTCAGAATTAAATTTAGCTTACCGCAGAGGAAATGTGCTCATCCTCCAACAGATAAGTGTCATCTGTACCAAAGGCTGCCTGGTCCTTCGGTGAGCCAGGGCAGTGGCAGTGCTGGCACCAGTGCCCAGCAGGTGCTGCCCCAGCAGCAACACCTGGAAAGTGCAGAAACACTGGAGAGAGGAAGAGTGGTCCAGGCAACACATAAACTTCTATTCCCTTCAGAGTAATGTGTGTGTGTGAGAGACAGAATTTAGTATAGGGTTTTTTTATTTATTATTTCTCTTCTGAGATAACACATAAGAGTAAAATCATACTCGAGAAAGCAGAAGAATCCTTTTAGTTGACAATGATCTACAAAGGGACTAGCAAATGCGCTTTAAGGACAGGGAGCAGAACTTTCCGTGGTGTCTGTGTCTGATCTATAGTATCTTGCCGAGCTCTAGTTCAGTGGCGCTTAAAAATACCTATTCACTTACACAGTGTAGTCTAACTCAATATTAAGGTAAGCCTCTCAGCCTTCAAAAGGTTTTATGCCTTTTTCTCAAGCTAGTCCACTTCGGTTTGTCAAAACCACAGTGCCTCAAATTTACACCAGTAACTCCTAAAAAACTTTCCTCTGTCAGGAGTCCTCAAGCCACTAACCTCAGCCACTGCTCCCACTAAATTCAAGGAACTGCATTGCTGTAAATCTCTTATCTTTTTTCTTAGAGGAATGCATAGGAAAATATACTCTTTTATTTGATGGTGTTCTAATGCTTAAGCTACTTCTGCAGAAACTCTACATTGAGAAAAAAAAATATGGTAATGAACAGATGAGCTAAAGCACATCACAAATTATGTGGAGCTCCAACAAGGGGCAGGTATTGTTTATGTGCCTTGCATAATAAACTTTGTAGTGGTTTTCATTTTTTTAATTACAAATTGATCATTTGTGATGACAAAACTGACAATGTTTGTCAACAGAAATCCTGCTTTGATATATCTAGCTAGACATAAGTCTGAATGGCTTACAGGATTAGAAATAGGACAAAGAGCAGTAAGCTTTGCATTCCTAATTCAGGAATGCCACATTATTAGTACCTATTAATTGTTCTCCTAGAATTTGGTGTTGTGGTTAATTTGCAGCAGAAGCTATTTTTTATAAAGAAATATTTATATCCCAACTCATAAGTTTCTCAGTTGAGATCACTGAATCACAGAATTGTGAAGTTCAAATTGACTTCAAGAGATCATCTAATTCATCACCTATACTGAAAGCAGGATCAAGTATATCCATACATGACAGACGCTGGTGTGTATTCTGTTCTTAAATTGAGAAAGCTTTTCCTGAGATCAGACATAAATCTTTGCTGCAAATTAAAATAATCTACTCTTATCTGCCATGACCACAAGGAACAAATGATCATGTTTTTCTACACCAAATTCTGCCTAGTCTAGTCAAATGCCTCTCTTGCCCCTTCCTGCTCCCACTTGCTCTCAACTTCACCTTGTGCACTCCTTTCAGGTTTCCTTCATTAAAGTTACATGTTTTGGTACCTTATCTTTTTGTTTTCATTTAGGCTCTCCACTTTGTCTAGGATACCTTGCCCCAAAATGCTGACAGTTCTCTGGAAAAGATTCACTAGTGCTGTGTAGAAGTAAATACTTTAAGTGTCTTATATTATGTATTTGTTGTTAACATACAAAACTATACTCCTTCAGCAGTGTCATATAAAGTTAGTGCTGACTCGCATACATTTAGGGATCCCTTATGAACTTTCAGACCCTTTCTGTCATACTGCTGAGTTTCCAGGCTGTTGTCATTTGGTATTATTTTTGCCCCCCTTTTTTAAGTATCACACTTAAAGCTTCATCAGTAGAGTTCTTTGGCTTGCCAAGTGCATGTGGCGTTCTGCTTACCTACACAATTATTTAGAAACTTCCTAGAGTCATGTGGTGCTCTTTGAGCTCTGTAAGAAAAGTCTCTTCTCTGCATGAATGGATGAATCTGAGTCCAGGACAGACGAAGTTATGTTTGCCCTCTGTCCACAGCTCATAAAAGAAAAATCACCAGCATTTCATGTGTTCTTTTTCAACATGTTTTGCACTATCTGGGGCTCAACTTGTATGTCCTGTGTAGGTATCAGATCTGGTTGAGACATCCTGTCTTTTCTGCCTGGCTTTCAGCTGCTAGGTCTTCTGAACCAGCAGGATAAGGTGTTCCCAAATGGTCTGTGTCATATTTATGAGACTTACAATCATGGATTTGTCCCGGTTGGAAGAGACCTTCAAGTTCATTAAGTTCAGCCATTAATCCAGCACTGCCAGGTCACCATTAAACCATGTCCGTCAATATCACATCTACACGTCTTTTAAATACCACCTTCCTGGGCAGTCTGTTCTAGTGCTTCACAACTTTTCTGTGAAGAAATTTGTCCTAATGTCCGATCTGAACCTCCACTGGTGCAACTTGAGGTCATTTTCTCTTGCCCTATCACTTAATACATTTGAGAAAAGACAACACCCACCTTACTACAACCTCCATTCAGGCAGTTGTAGAGACCAATATGGTTTCCCCTTGGTATCCATTTTTCCAGACTAAACNNNTCCAGACTAAACAACCCCAGCTTCCTCAGCCACTCTAAGACTTCTCTAGATGCTTCACCAGGCTTTTTTACCCTTCTTCAGACATGCTCCAGCACCTCAGTACCCTTCTTGTAGTAAGGGGCCCAAAACTGGACACAGTATTTGAGATGCAGTCTCACTAGTGCCAAATACATGGGGACAATCACTTTCCCTACTTCTACTGCTGTTGCTATTTCTGATAAAAGCCAGGATGCTGTTGGTCTTCTTGGCCACCTGTGCACACTGCTGGCTCATGTTCAAGTGCCTGTTGACTGACATCCCAGGTCTTTTTCTGTCAGGCAGCTTTACAGC
>VWZY01004666.1:286887-403291 GCA_013399075.1 Chloroceryle aenea
CCCATATACAGCATATTCAGCATAAAACTGAGGGACCACAAGTATCTATCTCTCTTCTTCAATGGCTGGCATCCGAGGAGGACTCTGTCTGTTGTTCTGCCTTTGGTCATGATTCATGTGTTCCCAAATCCAGTTCAAGTCCCGCTCCCTAATCTGCTTCTCATCTGCTACTGAGTCCAGTCTGGGACTTACCCATTGCCTGCTTCACAGCATCAGTGGTGATGTGATTGCCATCAGAAAGTTTGGGTTTGATATTGGTTTTGTATATATTTTATTATCATTTCATTAAAGCTGTTCTAGTTTCTTTTTCTAATTTATAAACCTCTCTCCCTTATTCTCTTTCTCTACCCCTTTGGGACAGAAGAAGGGTTAACAGAGAGCAATCTGTCANGTTCTGCCTTTGGTCATGATTCATGTGTTCCCAAATCCAGTTCAAGTCCCGCTCCCTAATCTGCTTCTCATCTGCTACTGAGTCCAGTCTGGGACTTACCCATTGCCTGCTTCACAGCATCAGTGGTGATGTGATTGCCATCAGAAAGTTTGGGTTTGATATTGGTTTTGTATATATTTTATTATCATTTCATTAAAGCTGTTCTAGTTTCTTTTTCTAATTTATAAACCTCTCTCCCTTATTCTCTTTCTCTACCCCTTTGGGACAGAAGAAGGGTTAACAGAGAGCAATCTGTCATTTGTCTAGTGGCCAGTCCAACCATAAAACTTGACAATGGATTTCTTCAGACCTGACTGTAGTCTTCCTTACTGATTTTGGAAGACTTGGCCTATTTTCTTAGTTCCTTCAGAAATGGATAGAGAAAAAATCCTCTGCTCCAGGTTCCTTATGCCTTTTGTTACGATCCATCAGTAAAGATTTTTCCAGTACATAATTTTATTAATTTGTTGGGGTCATATTAATTCAAACTGAAAATGATTTAGTCTAGCAATTGGAAATACACTTTTTATTTTTAACTCCTTAGTTGTAAAGGAGAACTGTCATCTCCAAAACATGACAGTAACCTACCTGGAATATTGTTAGACTGCAGTGTCAATATGTACAGAGAAGTCATACAGAAGTAAAAGACTGCAATTAGTTATATAATTTTTTTTCCTGATTTTAATTTTTCTTCACCTTTACCAAGGAGCAAGTGCTTTCAGAAAAAATCCTGTCAAATGACACATATGGCCTTTGTAAAGACAGTCAGCAAAGTTGATAGGAATAATTTTAGAAATGTAGCTGAGTGGCTCAGTTTTTGCTATGAAAGAGATGTGTAACTTCAATAAATGAGAACATTTATATTTGGCTTGCGGGAAGAATAATTTGATTTAGTTGTGGCAATTGTTGCTGATCTTACAGTTTCATTTTTTAATATAAATTGAAACATTTCCAGTAACGACATATATGTACATATAAAGCCTTTCACTGAAGATAGTAATCATATGGATATAAATACATTGCACACGGATAGGAACAATTTGAAGTAGCATATTTTATGTTAATCCAAAATGGATAGCTAGAAATAAGTTGAAATCCCTTCTTGGGTATCATTTTTCAACATTATTTGAAACAATGGCGATTGTTTGAAGCTCTTTTATCAGTATGGCTCCAGAATATACACATTCATTTTAATTCACTTTGAAGATGATTGCCACAGGAAATTGGTCTTTATTACTGCATTGGCCTTATGCAGCAGAATAAAACTGGGNAAAATAAAGCAGTGGTGCAGAGCTGAGCAAATCCTTCATATATTGTACCTCTGAAATGCAAATGTTCAATTAGGTTTTAATTTTCAGGTTTATTTTTACTAAATCTGGTCATCTGTTGCAATTATTTTCTCCATTTTTTTTCAAAGGGAATCATTGGTTTCCTTCTGGTTAGATTACTTCCTTCTCACTTAGCCGTGTTCCTAAATTATGTTTGGAATTAAATGAACTAGCTATAGATTGGGTAGATATTGCTGAGGCTCAGTAGTTGGATATGGATTCTTTTAAACATTTAAATGAACTCCTCTTATTGAACCTGAGAAATCTTTCTCAAACAGTAGGATTTGCCATCCACATAAAGACATTTTTAACTTCCCTAATCAATTTCTTTTGCCTTCAAGAGTTAAACTTCCATAGAAACTAAGAAAAAGTAATTAGAGGAACATCTAAGGAAAATGCATATTTGATCCTTGGTATGTTTTAAAGCAGTGGCTGAATTTTGTTTGAGTATCTTTACTGGTTTTGCTGAAAAAATAAATATTTGTATTAAAGCCCAAACACACAAACCAACACATCTGGATTGTTTTAAATTAGCAAATTCTGAGGATCTCTCCACATTCTGCCACGGAAGACTTCTTGAAAAAAAAAGAGGTGGAATAGATGTAGTTCAAAAGACAGCTTCTAGATGCATTGTCAGGCTCCAGTCCTGATTTGAACTCAGTGAGCTGCAGTGGAAAAGTGTGATTTACAACTGATGAAAATGGATTAATGCCACTGTACCCTGAGGTATGCAACAATCATTTTGTCTGTGGAGGTACTGAACTGCAGTCAGACAGTTGCTGGCATCTTTGGGGTAGAGAGCCTCTGGGATGTGCATTGTCCTGATAAGAGAGTTAAGCAGCCTCATAGGCTGTCTTCCAAGTTGCTGGGTCCACCCTCAGCTTCCCTGTCATTAACTTTGACTTCTGTTACTTACTCATATATTTCCAGTCACTGGCAAAATGCTTGCAAGATATCTAAAGCTGTATATAGGTGAGGAAAAAAAGTAACTTCACATGGTGCTTTCTAAAAGAACCCACTCTGTCATGGCTTTATAGACTCTAATCTGGTTCTAGTGTTGAAGTGAATATTCACTCTTATGAAGAAAATAAAACCTATTTTATTACAAAGGAAGTAAAACATCTTTTGATAGCAAATGTAATTATGCATTTTAGATATGGGTGCCTCAGCTATACATTTTATTGCTAGAATATGCCATAGAGACAATGTTTTAGCAAAGATATTTCAGTAGTAAAATTTGCTTTCTGGTGTTTTACTATTGGCTTAAGTTTCAGATGAAAGTTAGAAAATTAACTTTCTCTTTGCCATAACAGGAACACTTTTGTGATGAATCTTTAGCATACTAGCCTTTGGCAGGTATTGCAGTTGTCTGGAGGAAATTTTAAAAGCTTTCTGAAGTTCAGTGTTAAAAGGGAAACTGCAAACCATCTCCTCATAAGACTGACTTGGAAGTGTACAATGTTCAGTCATTATGCACAAGAATATATGCTTGTTTACGTCTAAAGCAAGTGAGGTTATATAGAATGAACTAAGTAAAAAATTAAGATGGACAACTAGGAACTTCATAGAAGTGTTTGGAACAAAGAGAAAAAACCAAGAAGAATAAAGAAAGAGTGATCTTCTCATAATAGAAGCAAACTCAATTAGTCTGAAACTGAGTTTTGTACAGTGATTTGCAAATAATAGTAACAAAAATGTCATTAGGTTCACAATTTTGACACCATTGCCTGTACAATGAAAATTAGACATTGATGAGTGTGACGTCCTTGTTCATGGGAATGAGGATGTTTTGTGAACTACTATCTGAATTATCCAAAGTGTAAATTTTCAGCTAATAGCAAACTTAAGCCACAATAATTTAGAGTAAAAGTGGTTTATGATAAGAAAAAGCTTCACAGAGAGATGATGGAAATAACTTCAGATTCTTCCTTGAAGATTTTTAAGTCTACTGACTTCAAGCCCTGAGCAACCTGATCCAGCTTTGCAATTAGCCTTGTATGGAGCAGAAGCTTCAACTAATTGCCTCCAGAGGTCCCTTCCAACCTCAGTTGCTATGTAGTTTGAAGGCAGCTAGCAGGAAGTCCCTAGAAAAAAATGTAGTTCAAAATGTAAATGGCGTTCACTCTCATTTATTTTAACTTGCTTCGTGAGGACATAAAATGATTTATTGTGTCAAGGAACAGAAAGTGCAGACCATAATAAAACCAATAAATTAATAGAGAATAATGTAGTAGGGCTGATGAGTCCAATCTCCCTGCAAAGAAATCTAAGGAAAAAACATTTACAACCACTGGCCATTCTCCCCCCAGAAATTACATTTAGGGAAGAGTCACAAACTTTCTCAATACTTTTGAAGCCTAGGAAGTCACTCCCTTAAGTAAGCCTTGACTTCAGTGGCCTAAGTCCCAGGGAAAAAAAAAAAATGAAAGGTGACAAAACTGGAAGGGCCAAGACAGAATTGTGCATGGCATAAAAAAGAAAAAGAAGCTAAAAGTCATTTTATAAACACATTAATAATAAGAGGAAGGGAAAAAACAGTGGTATGCTATCAAACAGGGAAGGAAATAAATTGAGAAATGGTATTAAACTTGGAAAAAAAAGTTTAATATCTTTTTCCAGTTTTCCTTAACTGGAGCTATTGTGCTTAGTTAACACAACTACTAAGCCTAGGAAAGGACTGAGATGTCAGAATGGAATGATCAAAGAGATTCTGAAAGAGCACATTGAGAAAATAGACATTTTTAAATGAGCTGAGTTTGATTAAGTTTACTGTATAGTTTTTAGGTAACTGGTTGAAGTATTCTCAGGATTCATCAGCAGTTCTCTGTTGTGGAGAATGGAGGAAGTTTCAGAAAACTCAAATTCAGCTGACTCAGTGCCTGCCTTTATAAAGAAAGGAAGATCTGGGGAATTACACTCCCATCAGCATGATTTAAGTTTTGTGAAAGAACCCAAAACTAGAGGAAATAATCAAATCAAATGAACTGTAAGCACCTGCAGCATAACAGGGAGATGAGTAATAGCCAAAATTAATTTATCGAGGAGAAATTGTGTACTACCAGTGTAATACAATTTTGTGGCAGAATAACAGTTCCTGAGAATAGGATAAACCAGAAGATGCCACCTATCTTGACAAATCTTCTGACATTATTTCACATGACATTTTCATAAGAAAGCATTAAAAAAAAGATAAAAATTACACTACTCTTATGTGAGTATATAATCAGTATGGGAACTATGCAGAATATTGTTCCCTGTCAAGCTGATGTGTTCTGTGGCAATCTGTCCTTGATCTTGCACTATTGCACATCTTTAATTATGACATGGACAATGGAATATAGATTATTCTAATTAAATTTCCACCAAAATAGCTGGGAGAAAGTGAATTGGCAAACAGGATGAGAACTCCAAAATTAGTAAGTTAAATGCCACTCCGAACAACACAATTCTGTATTTTAGGTGGAAAAAAAAAAAATCCCTGATACGAATATATGGAGAAATGTGTTTAGAATTAAACCTTAGATGACCTGGGTTTGTTCTTCATGGTCATTGATGTTATTTCCATGATTGTACAAATAATTCTTGTTTTTTAAAGAAAAGTTTCAAAACATGTAAACAAGATACTTTTACAATATGTAGTTCATGATGAATGTAAATATGTACCAATTTCATATAGATCTTCCAATATCCTTAACTTTGATCTCTTTATATAGTTGTTGATCATAAAAAAAAATAGAGCTTACTCATTTGAATTTTAGGATAACACTTTGCCTCTTTCCAAAACTTGGAATCAATACATTTTCATTATATCTTCATAACTTTTTGATTTCTGGATAATAATTACAATTTTTCACATGCTCCTTCAGAATAATTGTGCCTGGTTTATAGTACATGGTCATGAGTTTAGACTGCAGTGTCATAATAGTATTTTAGGTAACTAATAAAAAAAATAATTCGGCTTTAATAATGTTTGCTACCGAGAGTTTTATAGAATATATTCCTGAGAAAATTTAATGGCTTAGGATTTCTATCAAATCCTCATAGATATTGGTTTGCTTTTAATAACTTTATCTTGAAACTAAGATTTATAACTTCAGAATAGATTTTTGATTGATTAAGACTGTGCTTTTGATTCAGGATCATCATCTTTCATACTGAGCATGTGTCAATGGACAATAGATTCAAATAGTCTGAAATCAAAATGAACAGTGTTATAGTAGCTGCAAATGGTTATTACTGCAGGTTGTTTTCCTATCTTATTGTTTTAATTCTCATTCTCACTTATTTCTGAAATGGTCATCTTTTTGTCTGCCCAAATTTAGGTCTTCATGAAAATATGTTTTCAGTTTCTGTTTTGGAAAATCTTTAGTGAAGTTTGAGGTCTTTCTGTGAAATGCCATCCCATCTTCATCTGTCCTTTACAATCTTTACTGAATTGGGAAATGTACACTTTTGTCTGGATTTGATCCATTTTTATAAGAATAGCTAACAGCAGATCTATACTCTGCAGAAGAATACTGAACAAAAGTTGCTAGCCTTAGTTTGACTTGCATCTACCGTGTGTCATTCCATAGAGAGACTAGCTGGTGTCCCAAAATGCATATTAACTGAAACTGTTAAAATATCTACCCTTTCTAACAGAGATATTGAAAGAGAAAAGAGTTTACCAGAATTGATATTGAGGAGGGGAGAAAAAAAAAAAAAAGATAAAAAGATTCAACCAAAAAATGCATGCCTGGCAAGTGACTGAGGGGGTAGAGGAGCAAACAGAAGAGGTTATCAACCATGTTGCCCAGAAGTCAGAAAGGTTATGTCTTAACTCCAGTGTCCAAAAGGATGTCTACAGTTTGTGTGTGGGTGAGAGCATATATGGCATTACACATTTTTGAGCTGAAGTAAAAGAATCTTGCTTTTGTTAGTGAAAATGTCATAAAGCAGAGTAAACCCATAAAACATTATTACTGTTTTGTTTTAAAATCTCTTGAGTTTAATCATATATTTTGTGATTGACAACCGAGAATAAACTTGAGCAAAATTATGCCCTTGCAATGTTGTAATTAAAAACAAAATCAGAAGGCTAAAATTACACTTGTTCAAGTTTTTCTCAGTTTTTGAAGAGCAGAGCGAGCAGACTGAGCTGTCCATTTTGTCAATGGACAAAACAAATATAGTCCAGGGTAACTAACTCAAGTTTCAAATTTTTTGACAAATAATTAGGTCAGATATGGTATTAATAAGAAAATTTCTTATGTTATTTCACTAGAGTGTGAAACATTATTTAAGAGAGCAGAGAGCATTATTTATAGTTTTGCAGATTCCCTACTATACTCATTTTGCTAAACTCCTCTACGGTAACGTGGAGCAGTAAATGTTTCTGGGTAGACTTCATGAAGAAATGAAGCGGTAAATTGCATTATGTTTTGTATTATCTCTGTCTGCCACTAAACAATGCAGAATCAAATTGAGCTCATATGTACAACAGCTTTTACCAGAAAAAAAAATCAGTTCTGATAAACTCCTTCTGTAAATAGCAAGTTTTCCACTTCATGCTATCTCAAGTTGTTTTTCTCTGTGCAATTTAAGTGTATTGCACAAGATTGTGAGCCCAAGTTCATCAGTTTTTGAGGTCTGCATAGATATGTCATCTAATCCATCAAACCAGTCATGTCCCATTCCTGGGAGATGTCTGAGATGGGGAGGGAGGGAAGATCCAGCTGAATCATGCAGTCTGTGGCACCCCACAGAATGTCCTCTTACATATGGGCCCCTCAGCATCCCATATATGCTGTGGGTAGCACACTTGGTATAGGCATCAGTGCTAACAGCTCCAGTAACGCACAAGTGCTGCAGCTTTGGTTATGTGTCAGGAAAAGGGCTGTAACCCATGGACCTCAGCTGCTGATAAGCAGCTATGTGGTTCTCAAAAATCAAACCAGCTGAACTGAGAGTAAGAATTTAAAATGCTTTAGTTGGGGAATGCTAAGTCACTATCTGGATATTTTAGTAAATTAAGTGGTCTTTGTTCACAAGAAACTGGTCTACATCTGTGTAATAACAAGGACATATGTATTTAATATGTGTTAAAGCTACACCCCTGGTCAATTGCCTTTAATTCCCATCTAAAAAAAAAAAAAAACCAAACCAAAAACCACCACAATTATTTGTTGTGGAAAAGAAACAGAATAAAATATCAAACTGCTCAGTGATTTCTCTAAGCCTCTGCAAAGATCAAAGCAAACATAAAGCAATTGTCTGGAGTTCTTTATCTGTCTCTGAGCGGGCCAATTCTGGAGTTAAAACTATGGTGGTCACACTGAAAAACTTAAAGAAAAATAGGAAATACTCTAGGCAAATAGATGACAGGAGCTGGAATTAAATACCTACTGTGATATGCTGTTTAATATAGTCTGTTCATGGTGAGTCACAAGTTAGAGCTGACCAATTTCAGTCATCACAGAGTTCATTATTCTTCATTACCACCCATTTAAAAACCATTACAGTGTAAGTAAAAAGCACTTCTGTAAAGAAAAAGGGATGAATGCATCTTAATTCTGGGTCAGCACCCAGAAGTTTATGTGTTTCCCTGCTATGTGACACTATTTAGTAACCCTTGTGGCACTTTTTTTTCCGTTAAACAAATCACTTCTAAAAATTTGCTGTCTTTTGCCTCTAAAAATGAAGGTGCAGTGCTCTGTATTTCTTAGTTTGCACAAAAGTACTTTGAAAGCTTTTTCTTGACAAAATCTCTTTCAGTCAGAGAGAGAGGAAGAGAGTGAGTTGAAAATAAATCTTTTTGTCGTTGATCTTCTAAAGAAGTCTTCCTTTTTGACTGTATTTTTGCTGTGCCTTCATTTCCACAACTACTTTACACATGTTTAACAAAATTCTGCAGTTAAGCTGTAAGGACTTTCAGGCTGATTTACTTCTTTAATTGTTTGCAGATATTTGAAAAATTCTGAATAAAGAAGCCTATCAGAGCAAAGAAATTTCCCAGTCATTGTGCATGTAATATTATTAAATATTAAATACAGAATTTTTGAAAAAAAAAGCCTTGTAGCAAAATCGTGCTCCAGAAGCTTCAGTACTTGTGTAAAAAAACTCTGCTGATGTGAAACAGTTTTACTATAAAACAGCTGTGTGCTCTGATGGCTAAAGAAATTCCCATTTTACTGTAATGGCTCATATTGTTGAAAAACTCCACTAAAGATGATGGGGAAAAAAAAGAATAGTAAATGCTTTTATTATAAAATATGATTAACTTTTCACATGATTGGGCCATATGAAAGAGATGGAAGAGGAAAAGGTAATTTAAAAAATAATTAAAATTGATATTTGCAAAAGGTTTATTACCTTGATTTTTATTAAGGTTTTCTACTCGCTGCTGTACTCCCTGCTGCTCTAGGTTTTTCTGCTAGAAATAAATCATAGATTTTAACAGTAATTTGCCTGTCACCAGGAATTTTAATTGTCAGTGTGATCATTTATTAAAAAGCAGAGGTTGATCTGCCCTCTGCTCTGCTGTATGTATTTCCATAGATTCAAATTAAAGCAATTGTGCAAGCATGTGTTAGACAATAGAAGTAACACTGCAGGAAAAAAAACTGCTGTGTATAGGCAATTCTCTAGTGCTAATAATGCTGATGGTAGTAGGTACCACTGGGGGGTTTAGTACTATGGATTATGTTATATGGGTATATGCTAACTTGGAGGAACTTGGTTTGTATCACTAGAGATATTTGAAAAGTCTTTTCACCAAGGGAGTCTGTGCACTAAGAAAAAGGGATTTTTAAAGCAACTACCCTTTATCCCAGCTCTGCTCCAAGCAGCAATGAAGCAAGAGCTGGGTGGGGACAGCTGCTTCTCCCCTGGAGTAATAGATTCTTGGGTTTGGAAATTGAAACTCATGATCCTAAGAGGCCACATGGTTAAATTTGCTGGTACTAAGTTACTTTTCCAGCAAAGAAATAAAGACTACCCATAATGAATAGTAAATTGAGATTATCTTTCAGGAATTCTGGCTTCTGGTCTTGGTCTCTCACCATGGGAAAATATTATTTAATATTTTTGTATATTAATGTGTATATTTAAATTATAATTTAGGTACCAAACCTACATGAATAAAGAAACATTATCTCCTAATTATTGTCAACCCAGGCCATTATCATCCTTACCTTTACTTTAGGCACTTTCTTGAGGCACTGGAACTGGAAGTGTGGTTAGCTACAAGCCCTCTACCATTAGAAGAGAGTGTTAAGACTTGAATTGCACTGAAAAGAGTTTGTATATTTTCCTTCACTGGCTCTAGAGGGAACTTCAGGTCATTAAGCTTCATACTTAGATATATTTCATAAATGTTGGACATTGTAGCCACATTTGGTGTACTGAACTCTGTGGCCCTGTATTGAAACTTAGTCTTCTCTGATGTTCTCCACCTCTTTTTGTTTTCCTATATGATGACAGGTAAGGTTCAAGGAACAGACAATACAGGAATATATAGGTGAAATCTTATTTACTGATCTCAAGACTATACATATTTATACACAGTGATGACTTAATGAAAACTTTGAAGTAGTCCAGTGTAACTGTATGTCACCTTGCTGCCATATGAATGGAGAATCCAGCATGTGCATCCAGCCATATAAAGTCTGAGACTGTGAAACTTGTTAGCCTGTGTAGCCCGTGTAGATTAATGGGCCCCCTTTCACATTCTCCTTAAAACAGCCTTACACTCGTCTGTAAATCAAATGGAATTTGACTGAAGGGAAATTGCAGAGGGACAGGTCACCACAGTCCTTTGAAATAATAAAAAGGTATTTATTAAAACAGGTCACTTTGTATTAAACACGCAAATACACAGGCATCCTTAGTGACCAAGAGTGGCTTGTCTTTTAGCATAATTCTCTGTAACAGGGAAGTTGTAGCTTTCTCTGGAAAGGTGTTCCTTTCAATGTGGATTTAGTGGAGTTCTTCCTATGACCCAGAAATCTGCACTATAATTGAAGGAGGATGTTGGATTTAAAGGATGAAATCACTGCTGAAAGAACTCAGAAATGTGTATGCCAAGGACAAATAACCTAGACCAAAATTCACTGCATGCCTACTTTGTGATATCTAGAAGTAGGAACTTATGAGGACAATGTGATGTTAAAGCAGAGATTTCTTTCAGATCTAGGTATGGGAGAGGGCAAAGCTTCAGCTATGCCATTAGCTAGGACAGTTAGCATTTGAGGACTTTCAGTGGGCTATTTATGAAGGAATTCCACCAGAAACTCGTTTCAAATGTTTGCTTTCATCAGAGATCTCCCACCTCTATCAGAGAACATTATCTAGGCACTCAAATATATAACTGCTGTAGGAAATAAAATACAACTTATTCTGATGTCCTGCATTTGCCAGATTTTGGCTAGCAGTATATCTAAACTGGGGAGTTTAAAACATCCCAGATGTTTTAAACACAGATTTATGTTAGACTGGCAACAGTGATACCCAAATAAAAAATACTACTGTGCAGCATGGTATCTGGACTCTGCAGAATGAGTTCAAAGAAGCTGTAGTTTTCTCTTCTTATCTGGACACTAACCCGATTTACGTTTCTCTCTCTGTTGGTGTACACTCTTTTCTGTTGTTGTTTTTTATTCTTTTATGCCTCATTAAGGTTTTATTGGAATATTTACTGAGACAGTGTTCCCACACAGGTTCTTGGGGGACTGCCAAGAACTCAGATTTTCACTTAGCACTAAAAATTAATCTAGTTCTGACCAGGAAAACACTTTATTGATGGAAATGATAGTTGGGTAAATTCTAAAAGGTATCAGCATTTATTAAACCCTCTAATTTTCAAAGGCTGGTTTTAAATTAAAACCAAAGAATTATGTAATCTATTTTATTATTTGTATGGAACATTGATTCAACTAAAATTAAAAGGAAATGCCATTAAATTAAGCAGTAGTCTAAGTCATTTTTATACGACTCCTAGCTCTTAATAAAAACATAGCTGTTCTTGTAATTCAGTATAACACTGGATAGCAATAAAATGTCTTCCTCATTACAATCAATACCTATGAATAGCAAAGACCTGCAGTGTGCCATGGCCTTTCTCAACAGGCAGCCTCACTTGGTGGTAAGGAAAATTGCTATCGCCTTGTATAAAACCATTTTAGCATCACCCTGGGCTTAACAGAGCAGTCTTTCATTGCCTGTTAACAAGCTGAGCTATTGCCAGAAAGTGTTTAAACTGACAAATGTTGTCAATGCTCTTTCCTTGCAAAGATTTTTTTTCTGGTGTATTTAGTGTGTTAACATTAATTTGAATTCTGTCAAAACATATGTTGATTATTTTATTTAACAAACCAGTCAGTCTGTTAGTTCAGGGTACAGAAAGTCTCTAAATACCAATACCTAGATATCAATGTACCTGTGGTAAGTCAGAGCCCATATGCTTGCAGTTAATTTCCTAATGATTTCAGGTAGGTTAAAATGAGGAGCAGATATGAACTTTAAGGCCTGTATTGTGCAGCCCAACTTTTTGCTCAACAGTCAGCTATTGTTCCGATGCAATATACAAGACATTGCAGTTATAGCTGCAACCCACAGATATCAAATGTGATGGAATGACAAATGTCTCTTAAAGGCCAGACGTGCTGACATTCTACAGGCATATGATGCATACTGATAATAGCACACATAAAACAGGACAAATGAGGTTACACAATGTTTATAGAGGTTTTGTTTAAGGTGAAGGGTCACATAAAGAAATTTAAGAAAAGGATCATTCCATTGCTCTGTTTTGTGGGAAAAGATGAAAACTAAAACTGTCCATATTTCTTAACAGGAGAAAAATAAAACAAGGCTTTTTAGGAACATACATCAAGTTTATGATTTCAGCAACTGGGAGTATAATAAAGATGCATTATTCGTGCTGCAATGACTTTTAGATTACTCAAATGGTCAAACTGTCTTTGTCCATTTGCCCTCCGTTTTTGTAAACCTTTCTTGGGCATATAGAGACAGGAAGAGGCAAGAGGACATGCTGAAGAAGAAAATAGGCTGGTGTGCACCGCTGCAGGCAACTTTCTTGCATAATTTTCTTGCAGCCTCAATTCCATAATTTATCACAAGGTAACCCCCTTCATCCCTCACAGCACAAAGCCATGCTGTAGTGTTGTACTTATCCAGCTGCCTATTCTTCTGAGTGCACTTCAGGTAGAGCTGGTGGATGATATGTATTATTTTTTGAGTGTCATAGAACTAGTAGTGGGTTTGCTTGTAAGCTTTATGATAAGGATTTTACTTTTCAGTAAGCCTGATAAAAGGAAGTCATAGTTATTATTTTATAGAGGAAATGTACTCATTTTATTCTTTGTGCCTCCTGGGAGCCTGTAGCTTCACGAGATTTCCTAGATTGTAAAGTATAATTGAATGTGAAACAGAAAGATGATGATACTGTTAGTTTGGACTTTCTAATTTCAACATTTTTATTTTAAATAATTATCAAATTATTTATGTCTCTTGATTTGAGTTGGAACAAACAGTTGTTGGGCTCTTTAGATAGAATCTTCTATTTTCATGCTGTCCAAAAGTGAGAAAACCTCATGAAATAAAGGATTGAGAATATTATATTATATTCTAATATAAACTAAGTTGTAGCCTTTCTGTCACATGTGGTTGATGTATGTGTAAAAGTAATTCTTTGAAGGTAATTGTTTTTCTTTATAATTTAAGGAATGGCTGGAATACTCTAGTGATTAAAAAGGAGGAAAGAGAACCAATTAAATACCTTTCTTATTCCATCTGTGGGTTCAAATCCATATTTCTTGCTACTGTTCTCAAGACACAGAGACCTAGAAATAAGGCTTCAGAAGAAGAAGAAAGCTAAAACATAGATATAGAATCTCACAAAGAAGGGAATTGTCTTTCATACTTGAAAAATCACAGAGTCAAAAGGAGGACAGAACAGTGCTACACAGTCCCCTGAGAAACAGTCCTTCTCTATATCCCAGGGAAGGAGGATTGTGCATCAAAATCAGACTCATGCTACAGCAGCCTCAATACAAGCACTGTATTAGCTGAGACATGGGAAAAATGAGAGGAGGGAGCAATCAAAAGGGAAAGACAAAGGAAACTCCCACTTCATTTAAAACACTTCCAAATTGCTAAGTTCCTGAAATAATGTTTTAGACAACTCTGAAATTTCATGCATTATAATTACATACAGCAAAATAAGATAGAGGGGTTTTCAAGAATCTGATCTCCATTTTTCATTTCCATGTCTGTGAAATGCCAGTGATGGTTGAATGTACAGCCATCTATATCAGGAGACCAAGTTAAATTGAGTGGTTTTACTGCATAATAACTATGTTCTTCATAAAATGTTTGTTATATTATGGACCAAGGGTTTCTGCTTTAGCACAGCTGTGCTAGTGATGAGACTACCCAGTAATTTTCAGTAGCTATGCTTCTGATATCAGAGAGATACCAGAAGTTTTAACTATCAACACTTTTTGCAGCTTGAGAGAAAAATCTGGTCACACATAATTTAATTTCTGTTTCTTCCTAAGCAATCTCTGAAAGACACTTCGTAAAGTGCCAAATAGATTTGGTTTTTTTGAAAATGAAACTAATTTTGGTTAGCTTATTTATAACCTCTTACCTGAGATAGCTCATTTTGAATGTGTAAATGAAAAATATCCAAAATAGGCCATAGGGGTATATCTAGAAGATAGACTATAAAAGGTTTGTTTACTGAAATAAGTTTGGTCTTATCCCCGGTGGTATGCAGTGTTTTTGTCATCTGGTCCTCATGACTAAAAATTTTATATACAGTGTACCATAAACCAGTGTGGAAGCAGAACTCTTTTTCGTCATAATCACATAATTGTACTTCTGTTGCAAAATATGTTTATCCATGCCTGAAAGTTTTGGAGTCTAGTTTGTTATCAGTTCTGAATTGGACTTACAAGCACTTATTTTGACCAGGTTTTATTTTTTGGTGAAGATTCTCAGTGCTGAACAGAGGCATTTTCACTGAAGATTGCATCTGCTGTAAAGGAACAGCAAATGGGTGTTAGTATCAGTGAAGATATTTGCACATGGGGGATTTTCTTGGGGTTTTTTTTGAGACATTTGCATAAATTCTTTGGAACATTTCTCATCTTATCATCCTGCACCAATACATTAAAGCCTTTTCAGAACAGTGGGGATGCTTTCTTAACATTTGCACTGCATTCATAGAATTATCACCAGAGTCCTTTTGTTCAAGGAGATGACACATGATCTTTCTGAATAGCTGCAGAAACAAAATCAAGCAGCTTGCTGACCGGAAAGAAAGGAAAGGATTTTCTGGAAATCTGATGGTTACCCTAGCAAAAGAGTAACTCTAAAGAGTCCAAATCCAGATCAAATAACAATCTCAAAAGTGTGGGGAACGGGAATAATCATAGGACTTCTGTCTTCTGAGAACTGGACTCAATCTCTTTATTAAAGGTTGCCATGCTAATTGCTTAAGAAATGCCTGTTAGATTGCTATTGGCTGCATGCAGGTCAGAAGCTTCATTATTTTAAAAAACAGGAAACAAACAAAAAAGCCCATGGCAGTTTCAAGTACTTTGTGGTCGGTCTGTGGCTTATGCTGTTCTATGCATTAAACTGTAAGCAGTGTAGTTGGCTGAAGAGAGGGATATGCAAACAGTCATGGTTTGGAAGCAGATAACTGAAATCTACAATATATATTTCATTTCCTTCTTCAGTCTTTCAGTCTCTTGGAGAAATAATTTGAGTGCAATTACAAGAAAATGTATGCATAATTTGATGTTAACCAAGGTAAGACTAAGGTCTGCTAGGAAGGAAGAGGATTTATTTTGGAGTCTGTTTATAAAAATGTGTCCTAATTATTATCTCAGGATTGTGTCTGAAATTCAGTTTCCTGTTCTGACTTCTGGTTTCACAGGATCTGCCTGTGTGAGATCTGGATGTCTTAAAATGCTGTTGTTAATTTTTAGGCTTTGAATACAATTTTGAGGGAAACTTTCACTGTGGGGAGTTGAATTAGGGCCTATAAACTGTGTAGTCTGTGATGACACACCAAAAGATGCAGTAGGTTTTTTTTTAATAACAGCCTGTGTTTTCAAACACTTGACACTTTTTGAAATTTTGTAATTGCAGTCTTTTTTTTTTTTTTTTTTTTCACCTCTGAATTCCTCCTACCTGATGCAAATCTTGCCTGGACAAACAAAAATTCTGATCCTCTCTTTTCATCTGGAAATATTGAATGGAAACAGAAACTGTATTACCCATATGAAAATGATCAGACTTCTGAACAGGTTGTAGGGAGAAGTTTAAGGGCCAGCTTTGCACTAACAGTTTGAATTTAGTACTCTTAAGGAGCACGCTGTCTTGCTGTACTGCATCTAGAAGTGGGGTTGCACTACTGAGCCACAAATGCTCTATTACTTTTCTGTTCGTTCTCATGGAAGGATTGCATCCCATTGCTTTTGGTTCAAATCTGTAGCTTTTGGTTCTCTGGGAAATTTAGCCTGAAGCTTAACTTTGATAGTAGAAGTCTAATTTATTAATCTGATTCTGAGCAGTGATCATGCTGGAAGCCCTTGGTGAAACTGGGAGACTATTTGACTTCTGAAATTACTGTCTAAACCCAGAAATTCACATCTAGTATGTTCAAGGTCAGACATCTGAAGCAGTTACAGTGTTTTGTGTTGATGAAATATTTCAGTAGTAATATATAAATGCTGATTGAGTATTACTGACAGTCATTAGTAAATTATTGGCTTGATTTTGCTGCTACTGCAGTTACTGAATAAAACCTCAATTTCTGCAGACTTCTTGCAGCACAAGTAAACAATTTTACTAAAAGATCAGTGATCATATATGGAGCTGCTTACAAATATGTTAACTAAGGTTTAAATTGTGTCTTATTTATGAAATATTAAAGTGCAGTATTTTGTGTTGCAAGATTAATCTCATTTTTTTCTAGGGATTTGTGGAAATGAATTCACAATACAATCAGATATTTCACTAAATATTCTAACAAATAAATAATCTTGTCTTAAGCACAGAAATTAGTCATCCATTGTCCTGGAAAACTTCTTAGTCCAAAGCCCGTTAGCTCTATGGGACTCTTATTATTGACTCTTAACAACATGGACTTTTGCTTCATATCTTTTCAGATTTCCTCCTCAGACCTTCTGCTTTCCAGGCGCTCTAAACCTACTACTGTAAACGCACTGCGTCTTCCATGATTATGAACAGGTTCACATACTACATAACACAATAAAATATTCTACATGCCTCTTCTACCTGTCACCCACTCTTCTTTTACTCATGCAATATCCTAGAATTGTCCATTTTCTGGTATTTTCTAGGTAGGTCACATTTGTTCTGACAGATGTGCTACATCTGTACTATAAGTTGGTGTGTTGAATCCCTTGCATGATTCACTGTGTTTCTTAAATATAGGTGGTATCAGGAGAATTAACCAGTCAGAACTACTAGATATATTCATTAGACCCATGACCATAGCAATGCAGTGAGCAGGTCTTTATCCATCTGTCAAGAAAGAAGTTTAAAATCAGCTCCTTTGGGAGTGGTTTGGATTCTTCAGTGGAAAGTTATGTTTTATAGTCAATGAAAGACAAAGATACATCTTCATCTCTCAATCCTATCATTGCAAGCTCTACAGGTATTTTCTAAGGAGAGAATGATGTGTTGCTCTTTGGATATCCTAGAAATTATGCAGAGGAGATAAAGCACTTGTTAGCACTTTGCAATACCTACTTATAAATCTGCTAAGCAATCCTGGGTGAAAAATCCTAGCAATCACCCCTAGCTAAAATCTGTTGAAAATAAATTGAAAAAAATAAAATAAATTATTGCCATGCTGTCTATTTTGCATGTTGTGTTTGTAAAAACTGATCAATATGTGAAAGAAAAAGAATGCTTTATTTTCTGACACGAAGGTTAAAACTGAAAGATGTCTCTGTACGCATTACATAGAGCATTATATTTTCTACATTCAGGTTCATTCTGGGAAAGAACTGCTTCTTGATGGGAGTGTTAGCTTTGTAACTGATCTCCTTTCTTGAATGTCAGTAGGACTTGGGATAGATTTACTTGTTCACCTTCAGTTCTTTCTGCCTTATTAACTTCTGCATTTGTCAGGACTTAGTTTTGCCATTCCTCCAACTGAAAGGCATTTCCTTAAGAGAGCAAACATAACTGATGGGTCAGGTATCAATTCCTGCATTTGATGGTCACCTCTGAGTGAATGAGGTGAGGTATCGTACTCCCCTCCTATCTGGTGACTTGCTGAGAAGTGTCTCCATCCAACAAACACCCTAGCATCTTGAATCAGTCTCTATACTAAGAATACGTTTGATGCAAACACTTGTAGGCAATAAGGTATGTAGTCATTACTGAGTCATGACTGTTATTAGAGTGTTAACCACTTCAAGAGGACAAGGAGTTTATCTTTTGTTTTTTTCTAAATATAACACTTCTGAATCCTGTAAGTTATTGATGAATCTAAAACCTACAAGAAAGCTCTAAGATTCATAACACTGAGGTGCAGGTCACCACAACATATTGCACTTTCCATACTGCTAATATGAATAACCATAATTTAGTCTATAAATGCCACAAATGTTTAAACAACAAATAAAGCCATTGTTTCACTTAAACAGTAAGAGCATGAAAAAAATCTCAACAAGACAGATGAAGCAGAGTAATGCTGTATGACAGCACTAGATACAGTAAGATTCAGCTAGAGAGTGAAAGATACTGCAGCATCTTTTGTTTCTACTGCCCCTTCTTTCCTTCTTGTTTTTTTCTCTGCCAGCTGGGTAAAACAGGAGCATTCATGGAGTACACTGTGTAGGGTTATACTTCCCACCCAGTGCCCCCCACCAGTCAGTCCTGGGTAAATTCTTCCATCTGTAATTATTTTTTCATGATCTGTTATATGGAAAGACTGCCTTCCAACAAGTAAAGCATAAAATTCTAATTAATGATTTGACTGTGTTGACAGAACTACACTCAGTTTAATATTATTTTTAGTAGGATTAAATTTTACCAAGGCAAAATGAGATTCTGTATACCCTCAGACTATGAAAATGAAGACTACCTTTTAAGAAGAGTTTTTGCAAAGAGGACCCTTAAATTTATTAGGGATGAAATTTTATCAAATTTTCCATCTGATTACTATCCTTTAAAAAAAAAATTGTTGGTCAAGAGACTCTAATTAATGACCTTATATATGATTCTGAATCTTTGTAATGAGCAGATGGTACCTAATAATTATGTCTGGTAGTAAGTCAAGAATCTTAAATTAAGTTGTTTAAATATATCATAAAGTTTTTGAACTGAAGACTACTTTGAACTGATTTTCATTGTGTCTCTGTGTGATGGATATGTACTTTGGAATCTTGTGATTAAATCTTTTTAAAAGTTACATATTAACTCTACTGCTGCAATGAATTCTTCTGTAAATGGTGTAAGAGTGTTAGATGCAGTAATATTTCCACGGTGATTTTTTTGTGTGTGTCTGTGTTTTTGTTTGTTTTCACTACTACTATTATTTTTTCAGACTTCTAATAAGCATGTGAGGTAGATCTGATTTTCTTTCATTATTGTTCCATGTACAAGCCGGAATATAAAACTGAGCATCAGTGTAAGGAAGGTATATAGCTTCAAAGATGTTGAAGAGCATTCATATTAAAAAAAAAAATAAAAAAATAATTGAGTGACAATACTTAATTAGATTGAATGTTTAGGTCAATCTAATGCTTCAATTTACCATGGTTCAGTTGGTAAAATATTAGTGATAACACAGTTCTATAAATATATGCACAACCGACTATGCAGTGCCATTTTCCAGATGCTGTGGTAAAATAATTGTATTTCTAAGGACTCATGTGACCGAAGAATGCTTAAGAATGGAGCTTCATGATATTGAAAAATAAATGGTATGTCAGCAAGGTGACTGAAGAAAGATGAGGCTTCTCCAGGCATCTGGAGAATGGAATACAGAAGCACAGGAGCTAGTCATGGGTGTATCTACTTTAGAAAGGATATCTAACCTATTTGAAAAATTATATTATAAATTCAAGTAAGGTTTTTTTCAAGGAACACTATCATGTACCCGTTCCTAAGTAGCAGATGTGAATTTAATTTGGATTTGCTTAGGACAATTAAGTTATTAGCTTAAGTCAAAGATCATGTCTGATTGACAAGTTTGGGAAGATACTCTTTGTCCTTTACTATGCCCTTATAACCTGGGAAGATAGAAAATGGTTGAGCTATCCCAGAACTCGTTGGAAACATGATTGCTTCAAATTTATACATTGAAAGAGCAAGAAATAACACTTCTGATGATCTGAGGGGGAAAAAGTTCACTAAATTCTTAAAGTTAGTTTGAATTCTCATGAAAGCCATCAGGTGCCCAAATACTTAAATTGCATATTTTAGGAAGCCAGTCAACCATATTCTATCAGTTCTTTCAATCTGTACTTTTCATTTTATGCTTTAAGTAGAGGAATAAAATTTTAACTTTAAAGAAAGACTATAAATATTCTGATTGCCTGTAACAGGAGTGATAGATTTTATGTTTTACATCTTTTCAGAGAATTTTCTCAGAGACCCTTCCCCTCTACAGTATTTTAGGATTTTATGGATTGATTCTTAAAACTAAAAAAAAAAAGGGCCATTTTTTGCTGCATCCTGGTCCACTGTCAAATTGATATATGGACTTTAATAAAAGGAACTTCTGAGATATGTGAAAAAGGACTGCTCAAAATCTTCCTTCCCTAGTATAAAGTGCATACAATTATTTGAATATCTCTGCTTATTTTAGAGAAGAGTGTTGTATTATAGAGAAGTGAATAAGTAGGTGAAACAGCATTTATTGAGAAAAGAATGTTGCACCAACGGAGACACAGGTTCAAACTGTGTGCTTTTTATAAGCTGTGTATTTGGATACGAACCATCATAGCTCTTAAAAGAACCTGCAAAGTGGAGGGACATGCTGAACTTAAGAAACTAGAGCTACCACTTGAGATAAATCTTAGGTTTTATATCTGAGAAGGAGATGGAGTTCTTCACAAGCATATAGAACAGAAAGAGTAAGGAGCTCTCAGACTGAAGAGTAAAATTAAGAGTTCTCTTTGAGCCATTATTATCTTAAGCAAATAGTTAAGAAATTGTTGAAATATATGAGAGTGTTGCATCAAAGCAAAATTAGAGGAGGAATAAAAGTAGAAATTAGTTCTCTCCAAACCTGAGAGATGACAGTATTTCAATTAAAATCTTGTATTAGAAGTATTTGAAAAATAAGAGGGTGAAAATTAAGTCTTGATTCTGCTTTTGGCTAAGAAAAAGTATAGGGAATCTTTCTGGGAAAGTTGTATCCATGGAATACAACATCAGAAGTCATTGCTGAAGAAAAGGAACTCCAGACACAAAGTATAACTAGAGAAAAAGATGAACTGAGAGATAACCCTAAGAGAATATTTACGATACTGAAGTCAGGTAACGTAGGTGGTTCGTTGTAACTTGTTTCTATTGTGTCTTTTATAAAACAAAATTGACTGAGGGCTTGGGCATATATGCTTTTCCTAAAGAAATTACCATATCTATCTCTTGTTTCACTTCCATTCTAACTCTATAAGGAGGACTAGAAAATAGCTTATGCAAGTTTTAGTTTTCATTATTTTAATATTGCAGCTCTAGGGTCTAAAGCACTATTAAGTGCATTAAGATTTAAAAAATAAAATAAAATATATAACCTTATGTGCAATAACAGCATAAGAGTGATAACACTGGGTGTATCCAAAGAAGCATATAGTATAATAACTGTACTTCTGAAAGCCACCACATTCACATGCTGAAGGAAGAGTATGAGATCAAGAGCAAGTACAATAATGTCCCTGACTACTTGGCTGGACTCCAGCAATTTATAGGTCTTGGTTTGTTTTTCTTTTCCATAGCTCTTAATTGAATTTTCTCCCATGATTTTGGCAACACTGCATTTCACATTACAGTAAATTTGATGATGGGGCATAGCCTGACATCCTTTCAGTCATTTCTGTATGTAAAAGACAGCTACAGGTAGAAGGCAACATCTACCTCAGTTGTGATCCTACCTAAACTCTTGTTGCAGCAGAGAACTTTCTCTTACAGATGCTTGATTCAGTCCATTTCTCTTTGCATTATTTCCTTCTATAAGGTACTATTCTTTTTTACTTACTATGATTTGCCCTTGTCAAAAAATGCAGGAAGGGTGACAAAAGATTAGTGCCTTGTGCAAAGTGAGAAAGTAAGGGATAGTTCTTTTTTGAAAAGTTTCTGTCACCACATGTTCTTTTTCTTTTTTTTTTTTTTTTAATAGATTTATAGCTTTGAACTTTAATAACAATGTGTTTACACAGCTAAACACCTCTCAGATTTCAAGGATTTGGTCTGAGAATCAATATTTTAGTGTCAGACTTTCAAACCTATTCCTCAAATCTCAGGTCTTAGAATTAAACCCCTAAACAGTTGCATGACATAAGGTACATCATATTGCTCCTGTCTTAAGAGCAGGTGAATCCTCCTGTTTATTTTTTAAAAGGGTTTTTAAGTGTTTCATTGTAAATTTTTTTTAGTTTTAGGTAGTTTTCTTTTTCCAAAATCCGTTAAAACTTAAGCTGTGGCATTTCTCACAAGAGACTTTGGGTGGGTTTTTTTGAAAAGCAAACCCAATTTTTTCTTCAACCAACTGGCTTTGCAAAGAATTGGTATTGTACTATATAATATTCTACCACATAATGCATCTAATGTGCCTTCTAAGCACATGGCGCTTGATGATCACGTAAGAGCAAATTCTTCCTTCTGTCTAATTTTGGTGCAGTTGATTATTTATTTTTTTTTTTAGTCATTAATATGTGTGTGTTGCCCCCAAAGTAGGATTTACTGCCAGTCCAGCTTAGCATTTTAAGGATTACTTAGGATCTTCTGCATTTTGTCAGTGAAGGTTGTAGTGGGCTAAACAGTTAAGTCCATAAAACTGCTCGATCCTTTTTGAGTAAGATAAGACAGAAACAGCACTAATCCATGTCACTGAAAGCAGATACGCTTGTACTTGGGTGAAGCTTAAACATTCATTTTGTTACCGATAGACCTAGTCACCTTGATTATTAAATGTTTTTGAAGCCATACACTTGTAATTTTGACTTCCTTCCCATTACTTCAAAGCAGCAATATGGCAAATGTAGTCAAAAGAAGATTGCTTTGGTTTGGGTTTAACTACAATAAGTAGTAATTCAGTCATGGAATAAGAGGGCTGACTTTAGCTGAGTTATATTCACATACACATTATTTGGCCCAAGTTAGGTGATGCAGAAAAACACCATGTTGAACAGTAAATCTGTTTGAAAAATATTATTCTCAACCTGCCAAGGCTCAAATTGTCAGCTGTAATGTGGAGCAGAGGGTCAGAATGAAATACGCAACTATTACTATGGCAGAAAATCCTAAAATGCTCTGGGATTCATGCTTTTGTAAAAGACCCAAAACCTATGTTCTTTAATTTCAGTTTAAGGATCTTTATTTCTGATACAAATAATTCTTAACAGTAGAACTAATGAGAAAGCAAACATAGTGGGACATGCAAATACTTTAGGGACTAAGTATTATATATGATTAAAATGAACTTCTTTAAATGAGCATGAAAAATTCAACTTCCAGATTTTGCACTCACTAGAAGGCAGAACAATCCATGTGGTTGGAAAAATGAATTACCAATAGCAGGAGTAAAAATCAGTACTGCAGTCTAATTTAACAGTCATTGTAAAATAGTTCTCGAAGCTGTCACAAACAAAGGAGGGAAATTTTTTAACGTGCATAAGTTATTTGAAATGGCTCTGGTAAATGTTTATACTTACAAGAAAAATGGAGTTTGGACCCATTTATTGCCATATATCTTAAATTCATTCTTTGTTGATACAGAATAATTTTGTAGTTTCACTATGTTCAGCCTGTTTTAGGGCATTTTTATGTTAGCTGCCAGACAACACTTTAAATTAGTTTATACAAGTTGATAATATTTGGTTGTATTTTACTTACAGAATAAGTTTGACTTATAAATAGTCTTGCTGTGAACACCATGGCAGCTATATCCCGTGTGTATGGTTTGGTTTTGTTTTTTGCTGTTTGGTTGGGGTTTTTGGTGTTGTGTTGGTTTGTTGTTGTTTTTGGTTTTTTTTTGAGTTATATAAAACAACTACTTTTATGTACTATATTCAGCATCTATAAAACCAATAATCTGCAATTTAATGAAATCCTGAAATCATTAGGTAACTCCTTATAGGTATCAGAGATTCTGCCAAAGCCAGTGAAGAGTCTTACCACACATGGAAATTGTTTCCTCAAGGCAGGCAGCTTTCCAGTTTGGTGAAAATTATATGAAACTGCAATTGTGATTTTGTGTTTGCTCATGCCCTGTTTGCATTATTTTCTAATCTGGGGAAAACCAAAATGGTGGACTCTACGAGGATTCTCTGTCCCCTGGCTCACGTTGGCAGACATTTTGCAGGATGACTAAAAAAGATCCTTATTTTCTCCTTTGCTGCCATACTTAACACTCAGCTTTACTAACACCAAGTGCTGCTGTTTTCAGTTTAGAAAACGCACAGGGCTGTGAATAGCAGTGCTAGGAAGGTTTCCATTTCTGCTGATCCTCATGTAACGTCCAGCAGAGAGGAGTGTACAGCCAAGACAGTCACCGCTTCAGTGGTTTCAACACCTCCCATTTGCAAGTACCATGCGAGCCTGAATTCTAGTTTTTAACTCCCTAAAAGACTGCTATGGTTTTGAAGGATGCTGAATTCTCAGGTTCTCTCTGCTCTAGTAAGCATACGTTGAGTGTCATTCTGTGGCACTGAGGCTGTCCAGGACATCACAACCTGCCTCTGTGGTCATATGTACTCCTAGAGGAATGGCTGGAAGAACTCCAGCTGCACGGGTGAAAGCTGTGACAACAGCCACCCTAACATTTCGGATGATCAATTAATTGATAGTTTCAGAACCTGAGACTCTGGTAATACATATTAGCAATACTTTCTAAATGTTAGCTTTACTTTCTTTATGATATGAATACTGATAGAGTAGAAGACATGCACCCTATCACCTACTGCATACCTCAGAGTAATGTCTGGGGCACTGAGAGCTAACTTTAAAAGCTGCAAGCCTGTAAGGGTGAAATCTTGTTGATGGTCACATTGCTCACTCACCAGAAATTATTATTTTGCCTTCTGTTCTTTTGGTTTTTTTTCTTTCTTAACAGCCTTAAGGGAAAATGTGTTTATTTAAAAATATATTTGGGGGAATTATTAAAGGTTAAAAATATTTTTTTAAAAAGCTACACCCAAATGACATAACAATAAAGTCTTTACTCAATTATTTCAGAGTCCTGACAAGTAACAGGTTAATCAACACTCTGCTTTTTGCCCTAGTGTCCCTGGCTTGTGAATTTTTAAAAGATATTTTATCTGTTTCAGAAGCTAAACTTTGTCCTTGAACTGCTCAGAGTGGATGCTGTAGTGACTAGATCTCTCTCTGTTCCTATCAACATTCCTTCTCTCCCTCTACTTTCTCCATTTCCTATGAGAGACAGTGAATACTTTTGGTGACTGAGTATTTTAGTTCTCACTGTTTCCCCATAAACATTTTAAAACATATTATTTATATTTTATGCAAACATCTGTAGATGTAAACATCTGTAGATGTGACATCCCATATGTTTATATAAATAAGCATCTATATAAAAACAAACATAGATATAGATACTGAATCTGATCCAACTCCAATTACTATATCATGGCACTAAGGGCCATGTCCAATCTCTTTTTAAAAACCTCCAGGGATGGTGAATCCACCACCTCTCTGGGCAGGCTGTTCCAATGCCTGATTACCCTCTCTGTAAAGAATTTCTTCCTAACATTAACCTAAACTTCCCCTGGCAGAGCTTAAGCCCATGTCCCCTTGTCCTGTTGTTGGTTGCCTGGGAGAAGAGGCCAACCCCCACCTGACTATAACTTCCCTTCAGGTAGTTGAAGAGAGTGATGAGGTCACCTCTAAGCCTTCTCTTCTCCAGACTAAACAACCCCAGCTCCCTCAGCCTCTCCTCATAGGACTTGTGCTCAAGTCCCTTCACCAGCCTGGTTGCTCTTTGGACCCGCTCCAGTACCTCAATATCCTTCCTGAACTGAGGGGCCCAGAGCTGAACACAATNTAAAAGGAGATCAGGTTGGTCAAACAGGATCTGCCTCTCCTAAACCCGTGCTGGCTTGGTCGGATCCCTTGTCCATCCTGTAGCTGCTGTGTGATTGCACACAGGATGATCTGCTCCATAACTCTGCCAGGCACCGAGGTCAGGCTGACAGGCCTGTAGTTACCAGGGTCATATGTATATATTACAATTATTTTATGTAGAAAATGATAAATATGTATACACAAAGGAGTCCTGACTTCAGGCTTCTTTCCCCTGTAATTTATCTTCTAAAAAAATGAAATCAACAACAATTTGTATACCATATCATGAGGAATATTAAGCATTGAAGCTAATTCCTTTGGCTTGCTGCCATGTTTCATCTGCACTCAGGAGCAGGGCATCTAGGAAAGAGCAGTATGTGTGCAGTATGAAGACACCCTCATCCACTAGTATCTGCTGTTAGTTTAGGAGATCTTACTGGGGACCCTTTAGGAACTGGAGCAATTTGATAGACTGGATGAAGACTGCAGTGATTATAAACCAAAGGTTAAGAGATAGGACTAAATTTTTGTACTACCTGTTGTGAAAACTTTTGAGATACCAGTTCTCCTTTTTCTGGAATTCTTGGAAAACTGACCCCTGGTTTGCTCTCTTAAGTCAAAATACTTATAAATTTTTAGAGTTCATTCCACCATAATCCTGGGTATCATAAGCAGTGCTGTGTTTCTTTCACTTCATTAATGAATTTTAGCTTTTGAACTACAAAATAATCTTCTATGTGGCAAGTTTATTTGCTTCTACAGATTTCTTGAGAAGTGAAAGAGCATATTATGAATGAGTTACAGTGTTGAAGTGTTAGAAATTAGTTATATTTGTATATCTCTATATTAAAATAGAAGACATGCTTTGAGAAAGTTATCTGCCATCTTACTGTTTCTGTTTGAAATTATAAGATCATATAAAAATATTATAAATAATATTAAAGTTATGTGGGCATAACAAGAGTGAAGCATTTAAAGCACTGAAAATCTTTTAATAGGGATCGAGACAAGCTGTGAATTTTTTTGTCTTGCAGTCATAAAAGCTATAAAGTGCTATTAGAACAAATGACCTAAAAAATAATGTAGTATAGATATGAGGAAGGAGACAAGGCACTGAGATTTTGTGAGGTAACTTACTTGAGTTCTAATTTCCATTAAGAATACTGAAAAATTATTACTATTCTACATATTCAGGAGTTTTTAAATATGTTAATGTATTTTTTTCCAAGTGCCATGAAAGAATATCCATTTGAAAAGCCTTTTATGCATACCATCCTGTATGATTTTTTAGATTTAATTTTCTTTTTTCTGTATTGATATCTTTAATTTGAATTAATCAGAGTTCATAATGAAAAGTAAAATAGTTGTGCATTGGATCATATGGTTGAATAATAAGAATAGAAAAAAATCATAATTTTTGCCACTCTAGCTGTGCTGAAATAAATGTCCAGTTCACAATATCTTCGTATATTAATATTTTCTGAGTATTAAAAAAAAATATATCTTGAAATTGCTATTAAGTTCAGTACAAGGAGACTTTTCATAATGCAAAGTATTAATGTAAAAATATTTGCATCTGACACAAGGATAAGCAAGGCTCTAAAATGCCCTCAAAATATTACAGTGCCTAGAGTTTATTTTCATATTTGTGGTGCTGTTAGGATTACTTCAAGGACATTGTTAGACATGTGTTTAAATTTCGTTTCTAGTAATGCTGCTTTCTTAACAGACATGTACAACAGTCTTAAAAACACTATGAAGGTACATGCCTACAGGAGAGTACATTTGATACTATTGTGCATAGGCTGTGAAGCAGATGGTATTTTTCAGTAAGTTCCGCATGAAGGATATGCTTTGCATCACCACTTGAAAGAACTAAGTATTTTGTTTGCTAATCATACCCTGTTAAAATCTTTTCTCACTCTTTTGGTCTTAGTATATGTGTCCAATGGGATAAAAGTCAGCCTTTCAACTGTATATGTTATGCAGCACAGAGATATAATAAGACTTTTTTACTTTTTTGAAGTAACTTTCATCATTTTATTCTGTGTATAATTCATCATTTTGTGAGCCTGTGGTAGTTGAAGTCCTACAACTTTTCTTTTTTACTAGTGTTAAAATTGATGTTGTCATTTTCATAATCAGAAATACAAGAGATTTGAAGAGATATTTGAAAATGCCTTATTCCCTAGCAATGCATTTTAAAAAGTGGTAAAAATTAACTTAGGTGTAGTTAACTATGAACTTATTTTTGTACTTAAAAGAAAGTTATAAAACATCCATTAGGTTGCCTTCCACTGCCTGAATGAACCCAGGGACCAGAGTGGCATGCTACTTACAGATCTCTGCCAGAAACGTATCTCAACCTGCAAGGACCTATTACAGGCAGCAATAACCTAACATAGTTGTTATCATTTCCAAACAGCCCTTTCCAGCTGTTTTATTTGGAATGACAGATTTCAAGCTCAGTGCCATCCTTCCTAATTAGGAGGTCTTGAAGATATTAGCCTGGGGTTTTTTCAAGAAAAAGGTATTCTCCAGCACAAACATATTTTATCTCCAGTACAAGTATGCTTTTGTGGTCTAACTGCAGTTAGTTATTATAGAGACATACACATTTAGCTTTGGGCAAACACCATGAATAACATTTGTATTCAAGACAATAGGCACTCATCAGTGTAAATTCTTGTCTACTATGCACGGTGCATCTTTTGATCTTTTAGAAAGAGCTGGAAAATTGGATGGTATTTGCAAAAGTCTTTCAGCTGAGAAATGTCAATACAATAATCGTGTTGAGACCAGTACATGGAATTGACTTCTTGGAGGGGCCACAGGGATGGTTACAGGTTCAGGAATGAATTGTGTAGCTCTTAATTACATAGACCAAAGTTCACAGATGAGAAATTGTGCACAGGCTCAGCTTCTCCAGGCTGTGCCACAATCTCTCATTTGACATGGCGAACGGGAGTGGAAATACTGGGATAGAGGTTTGTACAATTATTTTATGCAGTGTGTATGGAAATGCTTTGTAAATACTTTGCTTTCAGCACACTAGCAATAACATAAAGGCAACAATGAAGTGTGATTGCACTGTTATGGTTGGTGCATGTTAACAAATGGGAGTAAAAGCATAATGCAATTTCTTACTGTAACATCCTTTCATGGTCTGGCTCCCCACAAACACTTTTCCTCTGCAGATTTTTGGAAATCTGCAGTGTTTAATGTGTCTCTCTGCAGGTCACTGCTCCCTGTCCACACTACTTCCATAAATAAATAGAAATAATTGCTAGTGGTTTAAAATTATTATCATTCATCTATTGCATGTGTTTGTTATTAATCCATTAACCTCATAACATTACTGTCACTGTATGTTTTTTTAAATACAACTGTAAGAAGCAATCTAATGAGTATACATGTCTTTTCTCCTTCGTAGACTTCATTACTCTGAATGCAACATTCTTCAAAGTCTATTCATTTAATAATCCTATCAAAATATCAGGACATTTGTGAAGTACAAATGCAAGTGCTGTATTAAGTGTAATATTGCAGGATTGCCAGGGTAAGCTGATGGTTCATTAAAAGCTGGTTTTAATATAGGAGAGAAGTAATCAAGAAGTGGAAATGAGAAAATAATCCAAATGGATATACAGGCGAAGGAGAAAAAAAAAGAGGATTAAGGGAACATGTAATGTCAGTGCTTCCTTGCTAAGGAGGTGAGCGTATCATATGTAGGAAGGAGAAAGTGGTAGATAGGTCACCCCACTGCTAGGAGTACTGAAGACAGGTTTTCCTGATATCAAATTAAGATCTTCGGTTTAACTGATTGGTAGTGACTTTGCTGTTCCTGGTGTGGCCAGCAGCATGTAGGAATTTAATAGTGCTTGCTTGAGTGGTAGAGGAGCACTTAAAAAAAATTTCTTGGTCGTTTGCACATTAATATCTTCCTATAATTTTTAGCAAAGTATTCTTAGGAAAGGTTCCTTATTTGGTGGCCATAGAGTAGAGAACGTGATGATGTTACAAGAGCTGTTGAAGCTACACATATCTAAAGATGACATCTGATGCTTGAGACTTGTGGGTTTTTATAAAACATGGGCTCTTTTTAGCTATAGAGTGTACCCTTTAGCTCTTTAAAATTATCATGTGTGAGTTCTGGAACAGAAATATTTCATATTTTTATTTGTCATTCTGTAAGTATTAAGCAAAAAAACAATGGTTAAAAAATAGAAAAAAAAAAACAAACCAGAAGGTAGAGATCATTTTACAATAGATTTCAAGACAGTGACATAAAAATATATGTAGGGGCATATCAGATCAGACCAAATTTTCAGTTAACTCATATCATGACTAAAATGGATTAATAATAGGGAAGATCCTAAGCTGAAAGCCATATTGTACAGAATGTTTCCCAGGAATTCCTGAGCCATAACGGTGGGTTTCTATTTAATGAGTCTCAAATAGGGTTTTCTCTGAATGTGTCCAGTCAGTTTTAGGAACTTTGTAAAAAGTTTATGAAGAGATTCTTATCTTGATTTCATTTTACGTGATATAAGTTGTCTTACTTCCCCTTCCCCTCCTTTTCTTTCCTCTCAGATCCTCTCTCCATTTTTTTACAAGACAGAGTAAAGCAGAATTAGGGAGATTACATTTTTTGGCAGATGTCACACAGGATTTGCCATTTCCCAGTACCTAGCTTTGTGCTGAATCTTATTAAACAAATACTATGTAGCTCTCAGTTTACATTCTGCAGTCATTCTGTAGTTCTTGCTGTGATTCCTTACCACAACACATCTTTATTGGGTGTGTAGTGGAAGAAATAGTATTAACTGCCTCCCCCTGCTCTTTGGATAGCTTAAACAGATCCACATCTTCTCTGAATGATGATGCTTTGATGCTAGGTAATTGTTGCATGGACAATGCTTGACAGAGTACTTATTTGAAGAAAATTCAAACATGGCACTTGTGTTGGGAATGAAATCACTCAAACAGTTGATTGCTGTCTAGGTGAAAATGGGAGTCTTCATTGTAAGGGTCTTTGCAATGGTATTGTTATATTGGACAAGACTCCCCAGATGACTCTTCTATTGACTTGTGGTACCACTTGACCACTCCAGTGCATGCATGGTCCACTTTCAGGAGCTATTGTAAGTGACATAAAACCCATCTTCATCTCAAAAGTACATGTGGAAGACTGTCCTACATGAACGTTGCTACATCTGTTGCAAGCTTCTACAGTCTTTTTCTCAAGCAGCTTACCTGTGTATGATTTGATCAGTTCACCATCAGGAGCTGACTGAGACTCTACTCAAGATATTAATCAAGACATTTATGTTAACAAATTGAGCAAGGCATGGCAGGAGCATCCTGATGGAAATTCTACAACTCTCTAAAATTCCCACCAGGATAATTTTGTAGCTGTAACACTTCAGTCAAATGTAACTGTAGGTCTTCAGTCAAATAGTTAATTTTGAAGCAAGGTCGCTTGAAGTTTGGTCAGTCACTTAGCTTCAAGTCAGTCCCTTGTCTACAGCCAGACCATTAGCTCATCTGTGCAGAAGACTGGCCTGGGAAGCCCTGGACTGCTCAGGGAAATCTTGTAGGGTGTGGACACAGGCACAGCCATCATATCCAGCTGCACCACAATTGAAACTGTGGACAAACTTGAGCTTCAGACTTGGAGTTTACCTTCTATATAGCCTGTGCCACAGAGGAACAACAGGGAAAGGTGCCTCAGATGGGAAGGTCATGAAAAGAAAACTATCATGTGCTTTCCTGCTCCCCCATACTGCTGTTACCTCCTGCAAACCGTTACTTAATATCTGCAACCAAATTGCCCATCTACCCACAGAGCCAAAATATTTTGTCTTCTTCCACTTACTAATGTGACAGTGATTCTATTCTTAGTTGCTATAAAAAGTCTCATTTTCCCACCAAATTCTTGCTTTATGACACTGTGGCATAAAGAAAAATTCTGGATTCCGGATAATATTTGCACTAGCATTCTTGGATGCCTGTCTTTAGGTTGAGAGGATTCATTAGATAATGGCCCATGGTTCTTTTTCCTAAATTATGTGAGTTTTGACAGTTACCAAGTAGTAGAAATGCGTCTAGTCAGTACAGAAAACTCTATGAGAAACAGCAGTGAAGTCTTTTAGTGCTATTATATCATTAAGAGCATGCCTCCTCGTTTGTCTTCAAAATAAATTTTGGATTAAAATATCCACACAGCATCACTCAGAAAAACCTCACAGTATATATCTCTTGCTAGTGAGAGCTGACAGTGACCCAGTTCTCGGGTCAATCACCAGTCTGTCTGGTTTGCTTTCATAAATTTAAAACACCCTTAAAGAGCCTTGCAACAGTTAGACCTACTCTTCCATGTCCTCTTGTGTTAGTGAGGATAATTCAACTAACAAATGAAGATGCAATTTGAATCATCTGCCTGAACGGACAGTTTGACATTGAAAATGAAATGGTTGTTGCATCAGAATAAATATTTTAAAACTATATCATTCACTTTGCTAATGTCATGATTTTAAAATTAAAATATAGGGTCAGCACTGTTTCAGAGACTTCTGTGGTTTTTGTTTGTTTGTTTTCATTTTGACTTTTAATGGCCCAGATAGGTTGCCATTATACTTTAGCAATACCGATAGATGTTTCTTTCCCACCTCTACTATTCCTGCAAACAAATAAGTAAATAAATAATAAAAATCAGTTTTATTGATGTGTTGCACATCACTGTATCCTTGCCTGCCAGTCTTTCAGTAATGCACAGAACGTCACTGTGGCTCTTCTGAAGTTCTTACAGAGTTGGTGCACTTGGAAATAGATTATTCCAGACAATTGTTTCTCTACTGACTATCTGGGATTTTATGAAAATCTCCAAATTGCCATTTCCTTGAGGATGCTATATAAAATGACAGTTCTTTAACTGTGACAAGATACCACAGATGGAATATTTGGTATCTCAGAAAAAAATAGTTTGTAAATTTTCTACCCCTCTGGCAATGTTATCTCTTGTTTACTACACTGAACTTCAGAAACAGCTAGTAACGTGTCACAGCTAAATTATCCTCAGACATGAATGCTGGTTAAGTGCCCACCTTGCTGTCAACAGTTTTAGTTGACACAGTAACTTATTTTTTAATCTGAGCAAAATTTAACATAACCTGGAAAGTTGACCTCTTCATAATTGGCAGATATGCCTGGGAAATGCTGTATCTTGTATGCCAGAGAAAGAACACAAAGACTGCCAACAAATATGAATATAAATTGGTATGAACTACCATATGTTTGCCTAGATGAGTGTATCTAAGATATATTTAAGCAATTACATATGTGTCTCATTTTCTGGTCCAAAGGCCTTTATAGATTTGTCTTCTCTTCCTGTTTTTTGGAGGTTTGTTTTTCGTGGTGTTTGGTTTTGGGGAGGGGGTTTGTTTGGTGGGGTTTTTTGCTTTTTGTTTTTTTTGTTTTGTTTTAAGTAGATGATTCCAGTCTTGCTGCTGTGTCACTAATTGGTTTTGTTGCTGAAGTAGCATGATCTAAAAGACAAACATTTTGTACTTGAAACAGACCTCTCACCTGTACTTCTGTACTGCTGAAGACATACTCTCTTACGTTTTTTAAAACCTGTACAAACCTTTACTTTAATTGTCAAAATCTTTTGAATTAGTGCAGAATATATTCACTGGTCTATAGGGCGTTTTCCATGATTGACTTTTCTATATGTATTTCTAATGACTTGTGGTGTAGAGATATAAAAACTTGATGGCCCAGTTGTACAACGTTTTGTACAAAATGTTTTTTGAATGTTCCACATTTTAATACTTGGCTCATAAGTTTTCATAAACAGGCTCAAGCTCACTACTTGCAGCTAGAAATCCTATCATTCATTTGCCCCCCTTTTCCTGCCCTACTCCACATTATTGGGGCCCTCATGTGCCATCCTTCTAACTCTCCAGTTTTTATCATGTGGAAGTGCAGCATCTCCTCATTTCATACCTCTCCCTCCTGCATTGGTGATATTTGTTCCTTCATCAGGTTGAGCAGCTCCATGTATGCATCCATCCCCACAGTTCCATTTAAACCCTTTCCCTTCAATTTTTATGCTCTCCACATCGTTTTGAAGGTTTCTTTGCTCCCACACTGGGATGTTGACAAAACTCAAATGTGCCTCCTGATGGCAGCTTTCCCTAACACAAATTCCTGAGTCTCCCTCACCCAGAACATCTGGAAATCTATTCCTTATCTTCCTAATGATGGTGGCCATGCAGGGATGGGCTTTCAGTGTTCATTCAACAAAAGGAAAATAGGATTTCTTCAGAAAACACCGCTTTTCTGTCACTCTTCCCCTCTTTTGTCCATGGGGATGGGGAGACCAAAGCCTGTTTAAGTGCTTTACTTCCAGTTTTAACTAAGACATAGTTTTCCTTACTGAACAGACCTTTTTTCTCTAAGCAAAAATCATTGACAAGACTCACACTATAGATATAAAATTTAAGATGTATCTGATTAATCTATACAGTAACTTCTTAAGAGTTATGGTTATAGCAGTATTGTGAACAAAACCAAGGGGTTTATTTTCCAGCTATGCATATTTTGATTAAGCTGTTTTTACTGACTAACATCGTGTGAGTAATAATATTTGAATGATGTTGCAGTTCTTTTTCATAAAGAAATGCAGGACGTCTGGTCTGGATTGAACAGCCAAAAGAATAGTCAAAGTAGATTATAACTGTAAGAAGCAGAAATCTGTAAAGGGTGGTAGGAATTGATCAGACGGTTATTGCCAGAAACATGAAAAACAAAAACTCATCTATATTTGCAAATACACCAAAGCAAATGTCAGCATATAGTACAGAACAAACTGGTTTGTTCTGTTTTGTTTTTAATGGGTATTTAAAGGTCAGTTGTCCAGAATACAGATTATCTAAGAGTGCAATAAAGACATTTTTCCAAGGCTAATCTAATCTCCCATTGACAGCACTGTACAACTATAATGTCTAATGGTAGCCACTGCAGAAATGCTGAAGCTGGCAACATCGCACACTTACTCTGGAGTCATGGAGTATAACTTTAATTAAATAATTTAAAAGCAATGTAGTTGCATTTGTATGATGTCATGTCCAAACTGTATTCCTGCTGAGAAATGTCCTGTTTTAGGTGTAAAGTTGCATTTTTGTTAGGACGTGCATCACACTGAGCTGTCTTGTGCAGACACAGGATCTTGGTCAGCATTAGCTTCAGGACCTCAGTGATCTGCATTTTGGTGGAAGAATGCCCTGTAGCATCCCTTGCTTACACATAAGAGGACTGCTTTCTCTGACTCCTTAAAAAAAGATGTGTTTATCAAGAAGTCTGTGTAATGACATCCCTTTGCTTTTATATTTATGATGAATAATAAGTTATCCATATCCTCAAAAGTCAGTTGCTGTTAAAGGTCTCTGAGTCATCTAAATTCGAAAAGAAACTTAGTTTCTGTACTCTGGCAGAACATTCATAAAGTTCAACAAGGCCAAGTCTTGCACCTGGGTTGGTGCAATCCCAAGCACAAATATAGGCTCTGTGTTGAGTGGATTGAAAGCAGCCCAGAAATGTGCACTTGAAGCCCAGAATACCTATCACATCCCAGGTTGCAACAAAAATGTGGCCACCAGGTCAAGGGAACTGATTCCACCTCTACTCTGCTCTCATGAGACCCCCATCTGGAGTACTCAAGTCAGCTCTGTGGCCCTCAATATAAGAAGGACACAAACTTGGAGCAATTCCAAAGGAGGGTCACAGAGATGATCAAACAGCTGGAGCACCACTCTTATGAGAACAGTTGAGACAGTTGGGGTTGTTCAGCCTGAAGAAGAGAAGGCTCCAGGGAGACCTTATAGTGGCCTTCCAGTACCTAGAGGGCTTACAGAAAAGCTGGAGAAGGACTTTTTACAAGGTCTTGGAGTGATAGGGCAAGGTGTAATGGCTTTAATCTGAAAGAGGGTAGATTGAGATTAGATATGAGGAAGAAATTCTTCTCTGTGAGTGTAGTGAGGCACTGAAAGAGGTTACCCAAGGAGGTTGTGGATGACCCAACCCTGGAAGTGTTCAAAACCAAGCTGGATGGGGCTTTGACCAACATGGTCTGGTGGAAGGTGTCTCTGCCCATGGCAGCGGGGTTGGAAGTAGATAATTTTTAAGACCCCTTCCAAACCATTCTATGATTGATTCTATAATTCATCTTTGGTCAGCTACATTTGGGCAAGACCTCTCAAAGATGAAAGCTGACTTTTTTGTCACTTGCAGGGCAATGTCTCACTGGGAGACATCAACAACATAAATACTGTACTGGGAAAAAATTAAAGTGTAATTGTTGCTCGTGTTGATATTAAGCATTGCATTTGTCTTCTCCCTGTTAATTCTTTAATTCAAATTTCTGTGCCTGTCATCAAGCATACAATGCACAGAATCTTGCAACACAACAAACTGGTAAGTGGATCGAGTTGTGCAGAGAGACAGGTTGTTGTGCTGGGAGAGCTGTTCCTGAAGGACATACCAATTTGTGCATTGTACTTGTATGTAATTCTGCCGTGACTAGACAGATGGGTGGCTATAAATGAAGTATCTTCTTATTCCCTCTGAGACATATGCTGTAATGTCCTTCTTTAGATGTTCTGTCATGGCAGTGCACACAATTAGCTACAGAATATTAGTTACTCTGCAGGATGTAAATCAGCATCTTTCTGTAAGTGTAGTAAAGGCACAAACCTATCAAATAGTACTGAGATACCAAATATTCACACATACCCAGCTTGTAGTGATTTGGTTGCTCACCAGCTGAGTCAGGGGAGAGAATGTAATGAATGGACAGTCTTATGTTTATTTGTAATGAAGCACAATTTAATGTTTTCATCTCCTGCCCATTTAAATGCAAAAGAGCACATTTCACTTTGTAATGAACCACATACACTGATGTACAACTTCACTGAAATATCAATTTCTTCTAAAGCTTCTCATTGAGATGTAAAAGCTTCACAGTAGAGACTGACATTGTGGTTAAACACTAGTAAAGATCTAAGTCAGAAGTAGACTCTTTAATGTGCTTTATATAGAAAAGATAAATAATTCCTGCTGTTAAATTTAATATTTTTTTCAACCTGGAGGACTTCCCTGATATTCTTTGCAGCCCTAGCTACACCAGTAAGTGCCTGGCTGTTATGAGCTTGCTGGGTAGATTGCTTTAATTGAACAATAAATGGATTTGATTAAACACCTTAATCTGATGCATGTATAGAAAAAAGAACCTGATCTCTGCCAGTGATCATCAATTAGGCTGAGGATCTGTCATTTTGTTCTTAGACATGAAGTCTGACATTTCTCTTGCAAAATCTTGCTTTGAATCTGAAAACCTTGTGGGTGCCTTGAACCACTGAGAATCAAACTCTAAACTGAGAAAATTTTTGAAACACAGGTCTTTTATAGCTTCTGCAAAATGCTACCTTTCTCAGTCACTGTGCAAATGTAGCAATCCTGTAGATTACTTTGTTCTAAGACATGTTACGGAAAGGTCTAGATCACTCTTTTTGTATCAGTTCTGTCTGGAACAGGTAGTCCTCACATTTCTCAGACAGGATAAAATTAATAACACTGTAAAGGATTTAATTTCTCTCTAATAATTATAAGGTAGCATAGGGATGACCAGCTAGATGAAGTTGTCTGAAAGCTTGTTGTGTAAATTAATGTTCGATAAGCTTAAATAATATAGCAAAATATTTTAATGGTTGCAGTCTGTCTTCATAATGTACTCTCCCTTAGCATTAACTAAAAAAAAAAAAAAAAAAAATTATTCTAAAGCTTGGGTATGGCTTATGGAAGGACTAAGTTACCAGCAATTTTTAAATCATAGTACAAGCTCATAAATTTCTTGGATCACATATACTTTTTTTCACTGCATTCAGGCAGTACCCATACCCATAAACAGAGCTTCCTCTCACCTACTCCTAGGTAACAGTTCTGTGTATTCAGGTCTGATTTATTTTAAGATTTCTCTTGATATGTAATGAAGCACCAGAAATGTTCATCCAAATCTTACAATTTATCACATGTTAATCCCTTAAGGATGACAGACAATATTATGTTGTTAACAATTCACTTCTTTCTTGTTTCCACAAGGACTTGCTGATAAGCCTTGATGATACTGTAAACATAGGAGAAAGAAAATATATAATTTAATTTAAAATGAAAAGACCTTTGAGAAAATGAGTCTGATGCATGATATGCCAGGCATGATCTTGAGTGTTGGCTCAGTATTTCTGGAAAGCCAGAAAACTGATCTCCATTTCAAAGTCAGATAGAGACCTTTTAGAGCAATGCAAGCCAAATTTTAAGATACTTCAGGGAGTCTTGAGAGTGAATTAAGCAGTTCATGGAGATATCCCTACTATAGCCTCCTGTCACAGTTGGAAATGTTGTTACTTATAGTAGATTTCAGAATAATTGTGTTTTCCAAGTGTTTTTTTTCAGTCATATGCTAACAAGTTGATTAGAGTTGTGGGGTTTTTTTTTTTTTTGGTTTTGTTTATTTGTTTGCTTATTTCATATCTACTTTGCAAACTAGGCTCTAGTTTTGGAAGAATTTTCTGGCTTGTGATTGTTGAGACAAGCAGCCACATCGTCTGGAGAACAAATGTTCAAGTATTAATTATTTGTTCATCTACTTAGGACAGTTTTTATGGTTGTCCAATGGGGGAACTATAGAAAGGTTAAGACTTTAGTATTACCCCACATGAACTCAGGCCTGTTATATTACTGCAATACTGCAAAATGTCAAACCATCTGTTAAGTTCCTTCTGAAATTTCTGACTCAAGTAAGTTCTTGAAAGAGAATAAACTCGCCCTATCTCCAAGTTTATTCTACCATAAATAACACAGGAAACAGTTTAATAACTTAAGCATTACCATCATCTTGTGTTGGATTTTCCTCTCTAAATAAGTTTCCTCTCTAAATAAGAACCCGAAACCTACCAAACAGGCAAAAACACCCCACCCCCCCAAAAAAAAAAAACAAAAAANNAAAAAAACAAACAACCAAACCTACCCTCAAATCCAGATTTGTCTTGTAAAGAACCATTGACTTCTCATGATCTTTTTCATTCTTGTGTTGTCTGTAGTACATTTGTTCAGCTCTAGAAGGATCTTAAAAGCGGGAATGCTAAAACAGAAGCACCTGCAACAGTTAATTCTCAGGAATTAATTTTCTTTGTTGGTAACAGAAGTGATCTCTCATTCAGCCTGTGCATTAATAGATGTAAGTATGGCAAACCCAGATATGCACTAGTTAAGATTAGAATCATATAAAGTTCATTTCTTCAAGGTTCCATTGGATCTAGTCATTTTGTATCATCTCGGTGTTTATTTTGTAAGTTACTACTTTGAAACAAAATAGGTATACTTCCAGTAAGTTTGAAAATGGGTAAATAGCCTCTCACATTTTTTTAATTTGTTGCATCTAGCTGTGTCTAGGTGTAGTAACCAGGCTAAAAGTAGCAAGTCATCCAGTAACTCTTTGTCTAATTCTTTAAATGTACATAGGCTGGTATTGGCTATATCACTCTGTATTTCTCAGTACAGCCTTTGCATTCATTTCTCTTGCCTGACAGCAGCTTCATTCTCATGCTTGGGCTTTGGCCAGCTCAAATTAACTACTTACACCGAAGCATGTATTACAAGAATTGTGACAGATCTGCATAGTATTGGTGAGATTTTGGCAACAGCCTTGTGCCCTAGAGGTGTAACATGTCTAGCCAATTTGGAGCAACTTAGGAACACTGTTCCTGTTCCTTACAACCATTCATTCTGGCTGTAATTCAAAGAAAGTTCTTCATCTGGAAAAATAAAAATTAAAAAAATTAAATCAAAAGAGACTTTTTGAGTTGGAATAGCATCATGTCTCTTTTTTTGAATGTCAGTGTATTATGAATAGATGTCTTATAAATAGAAAATCTGTTGAAGTATTACGGCAAGCTCAATTTTTTATCTAGATGACAGATGCTGTATTTGTGAAACGTGATTTCTGAGCTTTTAAGTTCAAGTTAATAGGTCACTTTAATTAGAAAATTCAGAACAAAGTTTTGACTAGCATTAGTTATTTCATAGAAAACTTTCTAAATTACGACAGGCAGGCTGTTGGTCACTTCATCAGTTAGAATCATAGAATAGATTGGGTTGGAAAAGACCTCCAAGATCATCGAGTCCAACCCCTGATCCAACTCCAGTTACTATATCATGGCACTAAGGGCCATGTCCAGTCTCTTTTTAAAAACCTCCAGGGATGGTGAATCCACCACCTCTCTGGGCAGGCCGTTCCAATGCCTGATTACCCTCTCTGTAAAGAATTTCTTCCTAACATTTAACCTAAACTTCCCCTGGCAGAGCTTAAGCCCATGTCCCCTTGTCAACAAATTGAAGTTCCTATGATGCTTTTCTACAGAACCCTTTGAAAACTGCTAATCCAATAAAGATTTAGTGTAGTCAGCTTCTCGTTTTCTCAGAAACCGCCAGATGCTACTTTGATTGCCCTTGCATCTCTCGTCTTTTAGTCTTATTTAAAATAACTGTGTCCATTTTGGAGTTTTTTAAACACACTTGCATCTGCTCTTTTGTGGTTCATCAGAAAAACCTGCTCACAATTTTATCTTCTTAAAAATAAAATCCATGTCTCCTACCAGCATTTCCCTTTCTTGATGTTAGAAGTTAGTAATAATTAGAGTCCTGAGGATCCTTTTGTTAGGGGAGAAAATGACAATGAGGTTGAACCCCTTTTTGTACTTTCTTTGTGAAATAAATAGGGTTATGTCGAAGTACTGTTCCTGAAGCACAGTATGGTAAGGAAATGTGCTTTTATTTGCAGATTCAGTTCTTTCATCTAGCTGCTTTGTTGCCTGCTGCCTCTGCTTCTCTCTACATTTTTTTAATAACCCTGCTTTGGAGATAGGCAGGCCAGATAGATAGTCCAGCGGAGCTGTCAAAACAGTGTGCCCACATTTGCCTGGTGCCTGCTTTTGAGCAGGGCTGTGGCTTAGATTTGTTCTGTCCTGTTCTGGTTGCCTCTTTCCCTGGAGCTGCTCAGGGGCTATCCCAACCATCTGGAAAACGGCATTGGCAACAGCTCCTCATTTCCAAGTCATTTAACTGAAGCTTAATCTATCTGAGAAGCAGAATGTATGAAGCAGAACTGGGGTTGGGCAAGATGACCTGCAGAGGTCTCTTCCAATCTCAACCTATCTATGACACATTCTGTGATTGTGAACAAGCTCTGTACAGAAATTCCCATATGGAAGATGTGGTGGCCCTCAGCTATCTGCATAAAAAAGTGGAACTAGATACAAATCTCCAGACAATGACACACTGAAGACCTAATCGCTGTCTGCAAAACACTGTCGTACTCCTAGCTGACAACAGTGGAAATGTCCCAACTACATCTCAGCTAACACTTCACTTAGATTGTATGACTCCCTTGATCTCCAGGTACAGATGGAGGTATTGGAGTAGAATGATTTTCATGAATTTGAAGGGACGCATCTGATTTTAAAAGATGTGTTTGAAGGATTCCAATTACACTCTGGAACAAAACACATAGAAGCTGTCTGTGTTAATTCATCTTATTTGATCTGATGACTAAACAAACACATCCCTATGCCCTCCTTCATAACTGAATTTTTATCTTTTCACATTTTTTTTCTTTCCATGGTATTCTACACAACTTCTGGTATTAAGAAAGTGTCTTAAGCAGTTTAAGAATTAGAACAAAAAAAAAAAGGCAATTAAAAATCTAAATGGAAATCTGAAATCTAAACATAAAGATATCTTCTATCTTTAAAAGATAATTTAGAGTATAAATTTATATAGAGTTAGGATGAACATTCATGTTAAGAATTTATTTTTCATAATACCCCTATCTGAATAATTTGGGAATAAAAAGCAGATTGCAAGTCATATAAAGTTTTCTCTACTTGTAGGCGGTATTTAGGTCTTGAAAGCAAAGCAAGGAAGGACGCAGTATTTTCACTCTTAAGAAAACTCTGATATTTCAAAGTTTTTACCAGTACTGTACTGGAGTAAAACCAGTGTCTTTTGGAATGAAAACAGGAATATAAAGATGAAGCTATGTGTCTGAATCAGGGAGAACAGCAACGTTAACCTGTCTCTCAAATATCACATGTTAGCTTTGAAGCACCTGCCTATTGGATGCAGGTATATAAGTGGTCCCTTTCATAGATGATGACCAGTAATTCCATCGTTGTTAAAAGCTCTCTCTGGAAAGCTTTAGTTCTGCAAGTCAAATGAGAAATTATTTTTGTCCAAAAATTCCAACCACCTTCATCTGCAATATTTTCCTTTGAAATACTATACTAATTTTGCATACAAAAGTGGCCATCTATGCTTTTATTTTTTTCTGCATTAAAATGCATTTTCAGTATTGGTTTCACATGTTACTACTCAAAAGGAACATGAAAACTAAAATTTCTTCTTCAACTTCCCTTTTGTAACTGCTCCTCAGTCTTTCACTATGTTTTCAGTCAGTTGTTCTGTTTCCATGGAGCTGTACGATTTAGTAGACATCTGGGTAGGGAAACAAGAAAAAAAAGCACAAAACTAGAGTGTGTATCTTATCTGACATTTTCAGAAGAGAGTTTTCTTTCACTATCAGGAATGTAAAAATGGGCACGTTCTGAGTGTTTTCAAAGTTTTGATTGCTCTTCAGGCAGAAGTATCATTACTGAAGCACTTCAGCAGACCTCTTTTCTCCCTGTTGAATTGTAAGTGTTCAGCAGATTATGGCAGCTGCAATAGGATTTAGACTTCATCCCTTCTTTTGTTGAGAGCAAAATAATTCCCTTTCAGTGAAAATAGCATTAACAGTACTTTATATTTATGGGACTTGTATTATCTTTTTGTGGTTGAGGACATGGTAACACAAGATTTTCCTTGTTGTTCAGGTACACCATGGCATGATCACAATGAAAAGATTCATCAATCTTTGTATGCCTATACAATGACTCATCAGCTAATCAATGTACTAATTTAATTGCTACTTGCCCCATGACAGGTTGGTAAAGATGCCATTGTGGTCCCCATAAATTAAAAATGGTATTGTGCTAATGTAATAGCATTTGTGGTTAATTATTCATAAATTCTTATTTATGTGATTATTCTTTTGACTGTGATGTAAGTTATATTTAAACCCTAGGCTCTATTTTTGGAAAACTTAATGGCAAAGAAAGAACTGCCATATAATCTAAGGTGAATTGAATCTCTAAAGAATAAAGGGAGAAAATAAAAGGAATTGTGATACAGATCATATTATTTTTCTTTAGGTCCATGGACATTTACATAATGAAAAGGTTAACAGTTTGGCTACAGAATAACAAGCTTCAGATTGCTCTGCTTTAAAAATTCATTTCTTATCTTCTTGAATGCTGGAAACTACCTAGATGACTTTTATAACCTTACAGCCCTCAAGTAATGCTGAGACATACATAAAAAACCCTAAAAAGGTGGGAGTTGTACCCATTAAAAATAATGCAGGACAGAAATAGCTGTGTAGATAAAGTGAGACTTTCTGTCTGTGGACTTTTGTACTTTGCAGTGATTTTCTGCTGATTCTAGTAGCAGTATCTGTTGTAGCATGGTAGGACTCTCCCTGCTACCCCTACATTTCCATCCCCAGAGGATGTAAAGAGACTTTGAGGTATTTCATTACTGACACATATATAAAGGAGGGACACACAATCTCTCTGTAATTCCAGGTTGTGAGGTAATATCATCTGTCATGATAGAAGGTACTGAAGTTGTTCAGGGTGAAAACTGATCAGGATCTTCCATTAGTGTGGACAGTGTGGATCCTTTCTTGAGCAGCATTAAGGTTCTTTTCAGGTCAGGAAAGTCCTGTGACCCTGGATTTCGAGTTGTAGTATAGCTCTGTCTTCCGATTTCTTTCTCCTTTTTCATTATATTCCTCAAGGAAAAATCTCTACCAAAAAATCTTGTTTCAGCTGCTTGAAGATGTACATTGTAATTGCACTCACTTCTTTGGTCTCCCTAGTTTCTGGAGAATTATATCAGAAATACAGGTTGGTGAAAAGCACAAAGTGCTTCAGCAGAAGTGTTGGCATGATACCTGTAATACAGAAAGGAGTCACTAGATATGCTCTAAAAGGAGCTGAAGGAAGAAAGATTGCAGATTTCCATCTGCTACTGAAATGTACTTTTATCATTTCTCTTTAAGATTACAATCTACAGCATTCTTACTAATTTAAGATCATTAGAAACTGCATAGTCTGGACCTCAGGAATATACTTTTTCTAAGAGCTGGCAAATATTCTAACCAGTATAATCAAATAGAATGTTATCTAGGGGAATGACCAAACCTAGAATGAGTAAATTATTTTTGTGAAGAATCTGCAAAGTCCTATTTATTCCCGCTGCTTTGGGTTGATAAGATAAATACATTCTGACTTTGAAAGAAAATTAGTAATATATGTTAAAGAAAAAAAGCAGGTTTTCTCTTTTTGATTAACAATACATAACATTTGTCCCGCACAGCCCCAAAGTGCAATTGTAGGCACTTCACATAGTCTTTTTTGGATCAGAAGCACAACATCCCTCCCCATCAACTATATGAGAATAGTGGGGTTTGGGTTTTAATCCATATAACTGTTAAAAAGGAAATGAACTCTTCCCATTTAAAAGTTAAAAAGGGAAAAAAAAAAAAAAAAAAAAGAGGGATGTAATGTAATTACCAGCACTGGAATTTTGCCAGGATGATGGACCTTATTTCCCTGAAGTGTAATGGGAACCTCTAATTATAAGCAATGAGGACCACAGTTCCATATCTGACATGAAAGACTCACCTCCAGCAACATCAGTCTGGACATTTGCACAGTACTGACTCAAAAATGCCATCTAATGACTCATATTCACATTTTCTATTTGTTTATTTTGCTATACACCTAGAGCTTGTCACAATATCTTAATAAATAGCATATGTACATTTTAAAACACTTTCTTCTACAGTCAGTAAAACAAGATCAGACAGTACATATAATCCAGTCCATAGTCTTTAAGACCATTTCCTAAGTATGTGGAAAATGTAGAGTAATATTTTTATCTTTGTTCATGTGATAGAAAGTAGAATGGAAATGTTATTTTAATTGCAACAAGTTTAAAAATCATTTATGTATGAGAAACAGTTACAAATTCATCAGAAATGAACTGTAAATTAGAAAGCAATGTGCCATACTATCCTGGCTACAAAATGTGTCAGAGACTCAATTTTACAACCCACTAAGAAAAGATATAGCCACACTCCAGTGACAAATCTGATCAACATCTACCAATGAAAAAAAGTACTTTGAATGAAATTTGATTTCCTTCAGCATATTGATGAAACAAGCCCTTACTCTTCTGCAAAAAGAAGTCACTGGTATTTTCAATGAGGAGGACGATAAACTGAAAAAACAAAACAAAAACAATTGAATGGGCTTGCTCTCACAGAATTATTTTTACAACATACATCAAATAATTGATGGAGATAGAATAAATGGATCATGGTTCATGTGCTAGTTTAATGAAATAACTTTGTAAGTTCCTTGAGTTGAGGTGTCTAAGTGGAAGAAAGCAAGAACGTGTGACAATCTTTCCATCCAAAACTATGAACAGCTTTAGTTTTACTTGCAGAAGAGAGAAGTGGTAATAGAATACCAATTGTAGAACACATAGAAAATATCTTTATTCATATACTAATTATAAAAAAACCCACAAAAGTTATTAGATAGAATGGGTATACCTGCTTTTTAATTTGTCTCATTCTCATTAATGTGCAGAGGATATGGTAAAAATCAATGATCTGCATGAGTAAATGAAATGAACATCAGCATGTTGACCTCATCAATGTGAAAAGGAAATGGACATTGGCACTGTTTAGTGAAATCCTTTTGGAAATTACTTTGATTTTTCAAGTTGTTTTCTGTTTTAGAAATCATGTTTCTTACTCTTTTCTAAAATTCCTGTCAGGCTGTTTAACTGTATAACAGAAATATCCCATCTAAGGGATGCCTGGAGAGGCAGAAGTGGGCATCTTCATTATTTTCCTGTGTAGAGGAGGAGCGTGCATAAGGAGGTTCCTTTCTTCATGTGAGGAATCTTTAATGATTTTACACCTCTTTATTCTGCCTCACTACGGACTTTAGCTTAAGCCTGGTTTGGTTTTGATTTACAGTGGGACAGCTCCTATGCACTGTAAAGCAATAAAAACCATACAGTTGTATAATAATCATTTTATTCAGGAATTGCACGACTTTTGGACAACTGGTTTAAGTCAGCTGAGGTGAGAATATGGTGTCCAATGAGTCTGAAGACTGTATGGCTGCCTTGAATAACTCGTGGCTTTTTTGTCAGGTGCTCAGTGCAGGGAGAGTCTTTTTGAAGTGATGTTGAAGCTCGTGACATCAGTACCCTTAAAAACTAGTCATATAATCTTTGACCTCAGAATTTAGGAGGATCAGGACCCTAGCTTTGTTAAATGCACTTTAAAGTTACTTTAAAGAAGCTTGTGTGTGTGAAAATAGAACAGAATAAGACAGACTTTCACCTGAATTTAATAGTTATATTTGGCAGAAATTAATCTGTAGCAATGTGGTCATCCAGGCAAATTCTTGTTTGTTTGTATCAACTAAATTTAGATTATATTCCTCTTTGTGGGGATGTCAAGCTGAAAGCAGGTCAGGGCAGAGGTATTTACAGGTGTCATTCTGCAATTTTCCGTATATATGTAGGTGGCTTCCTATGAGGGAGACCAAGTTAATAACAGATGAATAGGAAAAGTAGCATTTGACAGAAATACAGTTCAAAATTTTGATAATCTGGTAAAAGAAACCTGAAAGCATGACATTATAAAGATAGCAACTCCAAGTGCATTGATATGCTTACTGGAACTAAGAGTTGTTATTACTACATTGTTTACATTGTTAACTTTTTTAAACAAACAAACTATAACCCACCTTTGGAGCATTACCACAGTGATGCTCTAGGGAATGATTTAAGCAGAATAAAGATATATTAGACTGTTAAATGTTAGCGATTTAGTTGTAGTTGTGAGATATCGCTTCACTGAATGAGTATAAGAAAAGGGCAAGTAATGAAAGACAAGCTTTCACTGGGAGGACCCACCTCCTCATTTAGTCAGTCATGGGTTGTTATCCCTTTATTACCCTGTAATTTGAGGTCAAGTTCTGTGAACAAGGGTGGAGGCTATTAAGAGCTGTCTTGGAGAATTTATTTGCCTTTGGATGGACTCTGGAAGCAGTACGGTGGAGGCTGTGCTGCTTCAAAGTGGATAATTCTCCTTTTGCAAGCTTTTTAATACTATGTTTATTGTTTCCTAGTATGTCTCCCTAGACCGTTCTTTGTTGCCTTTGCTGCTCTTGACAGGAATAAAACTTACAGAAGTGTGGCCCAGGAGAACCAATCTCTTTTTTTTCTGTAGTGACTATGCTAACAGACCACAGTGTGTATTACTGAGAACTTGCAGAAAACGGTAAAATCCACACCTCTGCAGAAGTTAAAGGTCTGGTAACAATTTTTCTTTTTCTTCACTGCTGTAAAATACAGGTAGTTGTGCTAAAATAGACTCTTTCTTACATTGTTGTAACTCCAGAGCAAATCTCATCAGTTTGTAAAAGCAAATAAAGTTAGTTTAGTTGTTACATTCTAGTTTAACAGTGGAGCATCTGACTTGCTATAGAAGCAGTTGTTGCTCTTGCATTTCCTGAGGTATAATAGACATCTTGAACACAAGAGAAAAATCTAGTCCTTGCTTCAAATAATGTAATATATGAACTTAAAAGACATAAGAAGATATGCTAATTCAGAGAAGAGGCTGACAGTGGTAAGTTCATCCAGTTGTAAATATAGGGGACATTCATCCTGGAAGAATTGGTGCTACTCAAGAAATGGAACTAAAAATTTTTCTCCAACTGTGTTTTGAGGGTAAGGATGGGAGAGCAGGAGATTTTTTTTAACAGATGGTGTATATTAGACGTAAATGATATCATTAAGTAAGGATACAATTACCAAAGCTCATGTCAGTAATGTTTTATGTAATCCACATACCTTGTGGATGTGCTGTGTTACAGGTGTGTTAGAGAAATGTATTTCATTTATTCGAAGTGAAATTAATCTTTGGGGTTTGAGACACTTTATAAGTATGCAATTTCCTTACCAGGGTTCCTCTTGCAGATGTCTCAGAGAAAGAAAATTAAAAAACATGAATGAATGTGAAAGTATCTGAAAAAAACTTTTCCAGAAGTGGCTTCAAAGGCCTTAAGTCCATGATCATCTAGGGCTAAATTTGAGTCCTCTCTATTTCTCTTCCCCAGTTAATATTGCTTTGGTTATCCCACAGTATTAAAAAATATATGGGATCCTATTGTGGCATTAATACCATTTATTCAAGTTAATATAATTTGACAGTTACAATGCATTTGTGTAGATTTATATGAACTAATTTACCCATTCAGCTTAATACTTAATCAAAATCAGGATCTTTAAAAGAATGTCCATGCATCGACTATCAGACTTACACTCTAAATTTAAACACTGTTTCCTGAAAAGCACAGCTTTGTTGAAATACTGCTGAATTAATATAAATTCTCAGAAACTGTAGCTAAACTAAATCTTTGTTGTCATTCATATAAAAAAAAAAATGTTTGCAGATAAACAGTAATTTCTGTTCATAGATATATTTCCTTCCCAATAGAGCTCCATAATTATAGCACGAACTCTTAATAATGTTGATGTACCGAATCTTCTAGTCCAGACAGAACACAGTCCTGAGTACTTTATTAACTGATCAGCTGCATCCAACTAATTATAAAGATACGGGCACTAATTTTTTTTTTTTCTTAGTTGCTTTATTAAGAAAAAAATAATGAATATGAACTTCTCAGTTGGATATTTCCACAAGGCATGCACTGATTCCTTTTATAAATATCTAAGCATTATATAAAGCATTTCTTTCAACTACAGGCTTTTAAGGCCTACATTTCCATTCTGCTTTTCTCCTGCTTGTCCTTCTTTCTTTCATCTGCAGGACTTTGTGTAATTTCTATAGGCACTAGCAGAGGTTTCTTGTGACGTTGATAGCCTAAAGGGCAGTTTATGGAACAGCAATAGTAGATACAGCCTAAGGTAGAAAAAAGGTTGGAACACAGTTGAAGATGATAAATATTTTAAAATTGAAATTATATAATCTGAAGGACAAGCAACGGTCCTTTGTTATTCATCAGTTATTGGTGGAAAGGGTATTTTTCAAAATTCTATCCCAATGTCTCTGTAGCAAACAGCTGCAAAAATGTAGCTATGTAGATGTTTTCCTCTGAGTCTAGTTTTGGTGAATAGCAGTTCCTCAGTGAGAAATGTGTGCACCTAGTAGTAAACAATTAAATCAGTAATGCGAGAAGAGAAACATCTAAGCATAGAAACAATCATTATCTGACACTCCCAAGGCATCATAAGTCTGGGCTTATCTTTCACATATTTTTTTTACCTGCTGTTACTTGTAGGCTACCTCTACAAGGCTAAATGCATCAGTTGCCAAAACATTCCCTGGATTCTCAGTGGCCTGATGCAGGGTGGACTGGCTGGTCATGATGGTCTGGCCCAGACTGGTCATGGCTAGCCTTCACTGAAGGGGAGTGATTTTGTCATGCGACACAGCGTTTGGCTGTGGGGATCCTCAGAGCCCCATGTCATGCCTGTGTGATCCTGATACATTACTGATACTATGTGTGTACAAGGGTGTGTGCATGTGGGTGGAGGTGTGAGGCAAAAGCTCTTTTCAGTTCACAGTACTATTTTGCTTTCCAGTATTTTTATAGCGTATAGCGTGATATAGAAGATATATCTGTCAATCTTATTCCCCATCTTGAAAGTCTAGTCCAGTTGCTTGTTATCACCCATTGTGCTAATGCTAGGAGTATTCTATATCCTTCTTAGAGGCACAAATTGCCTTTTTGGTCTTTATTTTTTAAAATAAAGAGTATTGGACCTTCACAACTGGAATTCATACTCATAATTCCCCGTTAGGCCACTACCCCAAGGGAAGCAGTACTTTGCATCCACTCACACCTATCTGACATCGTTAGGAGTAACAGGATTTGGCACTTCCACAGTAACAGTGTGAAGAGTGTTAGAGCTGCCCGGTGAAGTTCATTTCAATCATCACCAGTGACCATGATCTTAACTTCTGTGGCACCATTCCCCTGCCACTGGCTCTGTCCTTAGCTGTGCAGCCCTATACTCCTATCTTCAGATTTTACAGCACCACTGGCACACCAGATGTATCCTTACACAACCAGTTCCTGCAGCTTCAGTGGAAAAGGTCACTTTGGATGTGTTGGCAATGTCAAATAAATCAGCTGCTTCTTTGTGAAGTGATAGACACATTACTTAATTCCCAACCTTTCCAGTGAAGCAAAACTAAGTGTTTCCTCCCTCCAAGGTGAACTGAGCTGCAGTTCAGGAGATGCTTCATTCAAAGGACAAATTGTTCCTCACCAAGGACCAAGCCAGGTTTAGTTTCTTCTGCCCTACACAGTCCTCTGCTATCCCAGTGGGCCATGTACTTTCAAACACACCATATGTTCTGATGTCATATCCTTCCTTCCCTTAGCAGCATGCTGTGTACACACCACTCTGTGTGGACAGATTGCATTACAGCCTTCTTGTTATTTCAGGTATTCGAACTGAAACAACTTGAAAAAAGTAAACAATTATGTCTAATGGCCATAAAGAGGGAGTAGGACTGAAATGTGGGCCGCTATAATGCTGGTCTGAGGAGGTCATTCACTACATGGCCTGGGGGTGATTAGCAGCATAGACATAGTTCTGTCCCTAACTGGCAGATGCAATTAGTCAATCTGCTGCAGGATATTTACTTACACAGTGTAGCTACATTAGCAGAATGATGTGAAAGAGTGTATCATGTATCAGAGGTGGAAAAACAACCTTACAGTGGCTCTTTCTTTTCAGCTGTCCACATTCCAGTGTTGGTAGCCATCATCAGAAAGGTCTTGTTACATCTTCTCACCTCCCTTATATCAGGTTAAAGAAGTAGGATTTGAAATCAAGAACTGAAAGAATAGCAATTTTGAAGTCATGCTCACACATTGCGTTTTTTAATTGCCTGATTTTCACAGAATAGGTTGCTCTTGCATGTCCACAGGGCATACCAGTGTCACTTTATGGTGCATCATAGCTTCATAGTGCACTCAGAGGGAAAACCACTCATTAAAAAGATGAACAGTCCTTGCTTTTCAGTGCCTATTACTATCAAGACATGTCTGAAATATGCAATGCGCATTCTTAATGGGTACTGACAAAGTACTTTTAAGCACATTGATGTTTTAAATGTATATTTAGACTAATGAACAAGATGTAGCTGAAGATTAGCCTCTTGAGTCTATCAAATAAGTGGTATAGCCTCCCCCACTCCCAAATCCCACTGTTTTCTTAATGTTTTACCCATACAGTGATACATTAGAGAGATAGTGAGGTTACAGCTCTCCTTGAAACATCCCAGATCATAAAGAGGAAGAGTGGTAATTCACCAGGATAAAAAAAAAAAAACAACTACACAGTGTAGTAATGACATAAAGGACAGAGCACAGTCAAGATTATTGAAAGTATGATTTTGACCTTGGCAATGTCTTTGCAAAAATGACACTGTAGACCTCCATATTTAATGTGTCTCAGATTTTTTAGCTAAAACTTGCTTAGCTGGACAGTGAGCAATGTTGCTCTTCCAGATCTGCCATGACCTCAGACCATGCCTCAACTCCAGTGTTCCAGCCGAGCGCTCTCTGGTGTACATTCCTTTGGCAGTAAAGGTGTTTCTACTAATTGCCATCCGCTTGTGTAGCTTTCACCTAAGGGATTATTTTCTGCAGTTCCTGTGAGAGCCCACTGGAAGGCTACAACTGTGATCTTGCTCCATTTGATGGATGGATATGAAAACAACAGGTTTTAGTCACGCCATGAATAGCACTGGTAGGCTCTGGGAATGTATAGATTGAAGGGCAGGTGATACTGACAGCAGTGCATGACATGAACAATCTGTTTGAGATTGTTTCCTTCTGTGCAGGCTCGACTGAGGGTACAATTTAGTCTGTCCTGGCATGCAATCTACATTTACCCATTTTATTAAGAAAGAAAACAGAGCTTTGATTACTTGACTGTAAAAATATAAAGCTAGAAATATTCCTGTTCAGTCTGAAGCACTGCATGTAAGAGCTGTCAGAATAATTTTGTCTAAACCCTGGTTTGGGTTTTTTTTTGTTGAATGCTCAATTGTTCCTGCCAGTTTCTACATCCCACTTTCTCATACAGTTTACACTTCTGTGTTGCTGTGTGTAAAGCATGTCATGATGGGACTTTTAGGCAACAGGTTCTAAGTCCTTGGATCACTTGTAAATGAAGGAACACCCTCCCAGATAAAACAATGTGGGAGACTCCCTAGATCATAAGTGGTATTGGAGTTCAGAATAACTAAACATAAGCCTTGAAAACACATGATTTGGTTTACCTACCTTTCTCTTCTATTTATTGTCTTAGTAGCAATTTTCATCACATCTAGCTTTAGGAATATTCTTGATGTTCCTAAACTAGTAGGTTATTTGCCCAAGGCGCCCTTAATAACAGCTGAGTATCATAAGCATTCTAACAAACAGATTTTAAATGTAAACATTAAATTTTATGTTTTATCACTGCAGAGAAAGAATAAAAGTGAGTTTAGAATAGAATCTATTAAAATGTGCCCCAGAGACTCCAATGCTAAGACTCACTGTGCTCCATCATCTTTGTGTTTAATTTCTCAGAAATACAGAAATATGAGACTTCTGACACTAGATCACTTCGACTGTTAGTAAAATGACTCATAATATATGAAAAGCTACTTTAAGTGTGGGCTTTTTACATTCACTGAGATAAGACATAATTATTGTAATTGAATACTCAAAGTCACATATACCTATATATGTGACATTCTTACCCATTTTTTCTGAAAGTATGGGAATGGCAGGGGCTTCAGTAGCATTGTGTACATTGGACATTTGTAACTTACGTTTGTGATATTGTTTATTTAAAAAACAAAAGCCTTCCACATCATTAAGGAACAGTTTTCCTAATGTAAATTTAGTAAGAAGAAAATGCTTATGCCTGATGGTAATCTCTGTTTTTACAAACTTTCCATGAATGTTTTGCATGTGATATCTTGATCTCCTCATAAGTGGGCCGTTCAGGCCAGATTATTTCTTTCTACCTGAAACTGTCTTCTCTTGTACTGACTTTCTACTTAGTTACCTGTTGCTTTTGCAAATACATATAGTTCCTCGAGTGTGTCATATCCGGAAGTCTAGAAGCAGTGACAAAAATTTGCTTTTTGGTTGATGCAGAGTTGATAGCTTCGATATGACCGGCATGTATCCTTCTGGGATGTTCAATGCTTCAGGTTAACCCAGAATGAATGTTTTGACACAACCTTATTATAACTTCAGAAAAACGTGATTTTCCTAATAAAGTGCAAAAGATAAAAGAATTTGATTCCAGCCTCATTTGGCTTATTGTACACTGTGTAGATAATTAAGAACCAAAACAAGCTACTGAGAAAATGTCCTCAGATAACATGCAAATTTCATTGCAATAAAATCCTATTAAAAACAATATCAGTGAAAGGCTTGTTACTTAGTTAAAACAAATCAATATGAAATATGAATCTTTCAGATTCTACACTACTGCATTCTGTTAAAAAATGTTGAAATCTGATGAGCAGTCTTTTATAGAGCGTCTTGAGTTAACATATCATAGGATTTGCATTTATTTAATTAATTGATAGGTGACCATCTCACAAGTTTGACATTTTTAATGTTGCTCTGCATTCTAGGCCGTTTTTTGTTTGCATCCTTTTCCAAAAAGAAGCAGGCACTGCTATTGACTGTGTGACTACACAGTACTTGATATACTTACTGCTATGGAAAAAACTTTTTTTTCCTGGTTCTAAATATATAGACCAAAAAGATTTTTCAATGAAACAGGACCATTAGGTATTTGCACAAGTCGATAAATGTTTGGTTTGGGTTGGTTTTTTTTCTGCAACAGTAAGTGTAAAGACTGCTCTAATTTAGCCCAATATCCTGTTTTGGGATCTATTGGCAATTGTCCTTTTAGTGATGTTGCTGTTTTATTACGTACATGATTTGTGGCTTCATTCAAGTGAATCTATAGTGAATAACCTTATTACAGAGCTACCCAAGTGTCTGATTTGTACTCAGTTATTTCCTGGACTTAGAATACTTCCTAGAGATTTCATTTTCTAAGCATCAGTTCTTTAACCTTGTTTAAGACTGGCAGGTAGAAAAAAATCAGCCACTGTGCTTATTAACCAAATTTTTTGGTTAGTATTTCTATCTTTGAATTTCATTTACCATAATTTCCTAGGTGTATTTTTTTAAAAAAAGTATTTATTTTTCCATTAGTTTCCTTTTCTTGATTGTCTTATTAAATATAGTGATATATAATGTCCACTTTCAATTATCTCCATTTCTCTTGATGAAGCTGTACATCTGTACACTTTTACTTTCTCCTTTCTGCTCCAAGGCTCATTAAGTATTTCGGTCTACAGCAATTTTAAGGTGAAGGAGACAGTGAGAGGGAGTAGCTGTGTCAGTACTCAGCAGCAACCCCCTTATTAAGGCAAGAACAGAGTAAGGCAAAAGCAAGTGTTGTAGTTGCTGTCGTCATACTTACGTCTGTTCTTTAAGGTATCAGTTTGTTTGGGAAATAATATTACTGAATTCATTGAATAGTACCTTCTTTTACAATGGAACAAACGCTCTGTGTGTATGCATGCTGTTACTATTAACTTCCTAATGGTCACTTGAAACCAGGCATCATCAGAAACTTTTAAATGGAAATTGCAAGTCCATTGCACATATGTTATGAATCAAATTCATGTGTGTTTTATTTTACTCACTATATTTTAGTTTGCATTTATTTAATGTGTCCTAGCTGGGATGGATGGAGGAAAACTATGAAAATTATTGGGCAGTTTAACATCTTGAGCAATTATTTCTTTCTCTACTTTACCCCAGTACATTGCTGATATGATCTGAGACATGGCATTTGCATTTTTCGAGTTGATGGAAATACTGTAGGTTGTGTTAATGGTTCTAAGGCCCACCTGGAAAGCAGCCTTAAAAACCTTCATGGGGTTACACGGGGATTTCACTTATTCATGCAGGGAAGAGGCAGGAGGTCAAAACTTTTCTAACAACTCTTGCTCAGTCACTTTTTCAGCTTGAACTTGTCAGTAATGGGGCTCATGTGCCTACACTTTGCACTCTTTCTCTGAGAACTTTTGGCAGAGTTCTTCCTGCCAGGGTCCTTTGTTCTGCTGTCACAGAGATTGAAATCTGTCTGTGACGAATGTCTCACAGGCATAATTCCCTTGGCTTCAACAGAGTTACACAAGGGATGATTTGGGACATTTGCAGCAGTACGTTGTGATTTTAGTACCTGTATGCATACACTTTGGAGCACGTATTTAATCTGCACAAGCAATTTGATAGCTGTCCCAGAAAGATAAGTCACCTTTTGTCAGAATTATTGCTCTGTATATTCCACAGTTAGGAGACTATTAAATCATTTACTCTAAAAGCTTAACATTCTCTAACTTAAGACTTTGATTTTTTCAAGGAAATAGAATGTCTAGTCCAGCATAAAGTAATTTTTCCTGTTGTTCTTTAATACATTCTTGAAGAACTAAATAATTCATAATTTGCCTTAGGAACTAAGGTGAATATAGTTGATTAGGTCAAAGACCAGAAATGTGAAAGCTCTTCTTTTTCTCTTGAAGTGCTACATTTTCAGGGTTAGACTGAGTCCTGATACCACCCAGTCTTGTGACTAAAACCAATTGCTGTATAAAGTCTCCTGTATGTGACCCGAGCCATGAATGAACTAACAATTAAGCAATTAAAAGGGTGATGAGAGATCCTATGCTTGAGCTTTCTCCTTGCACTCTTTTAGTTCGCAGTATGCATGTACTCAATTATTCAGTCACAGAAGCTTTTAAGCTAATTGTATCTGGATAAGGTTTGCATTTTTAGGTCTACAAGGCCAAATCTCAGCAATCCCTTTGAAGGCCCTTTCTAACTGTTGCTGAATAGCAACTGCCTCAGCTCTGAAAAATGCTGCCTGATGCTTCTTGATGCTCCTAGGCATTGCAGACAGGCTTTTGGCACAATGGAAATCCAGTCTGATTTATTCATTTAAAGAAGTTAGGCAGTAAAATAAGAGTCAGCAAAGGCCTACTCAACAAGGTTTTTTCCTTAAAATATTAGACATTTTAAAATATCCTATATTCTTCTTTCGATGGTACTTCAATGAGTGTGATGTTTGGAGTATGGGCAGAGGTGACTCCTGCCAGCCCTTGCTTTTATAGAAGCCTGTTGGGCAGCCAGCTGCGTTTGATTTTCTTCAAGTAGAGGACTTGCCTGTAGAGAAGGTATCCCTCTTTATGACCAGCAGATTTAATTTTGGAAATGCTCTGAACAGTCCTGTCCATAATCTTCTCACTCCCCTATGCAGTCACATATATAGCAGATGGTTTTCTGTTTGAGGGTTTTGTTTGTTTGTTTGTTGTTTGGGTTTTTTTGTTTGTTTGCTTTTTATTTGTTTGGTTTGGTTGGTTTGGTTTTTCCCCAGTAAAATTTTAGTAAGGAAGGAAGCGTAGTAGCTTTTAAGCTATACCCTAGTCTTTCCATAAGTGACCAACATGATTTCCAGGGTGGAGAACGCACTTGAGGTGTTTTCAGGATTGTGCAGGCCTGTAGAGTCACAGTGTCTCAACACCTCTAAACTTAGACCCAAAAGATAAATAAAATATAAAATATTTGAGAGGATGTGTTCTGTGACAGCTGTAACTGGTGTTACAGTCTCTAAAGCACTGTGAGCTTTTTTGAAAAGTGAATGTGCTTTCTGTGGATATGATCAGTGACAAGTGGTAAAAAATTATTTTTTATTTTACTTTTAGTGATTTTTTTCTTTGAAAACTGCAAAAGGCATAGTACTAGAAACATGAGAAAGCACTTAGTTCACCAGGTGCTTGCAAGAAGGCAAAGTTGCCTGAGCAGAGGTAAAGGTTTTATTACTATTAGCAGCAGCAATGGTAACTATTCATTAAGATTGTCCTGAACACTAGTACACTGCATGAGAAGAGTTTATTTTGTATTCTGGGTTTAATTACCACATTAGACCTTAGACCTCTCAGTGAATGGAAGTTTCCTGCCATTCTGACAGCTTATTTGATTGCAATGATTGCTAACCTTGAAGGCACCTCAGATGACATTTGAATAGTGCTATGGATTTATACAGCACATTGTGCTGTTTTGCTCACTCTCCATTAAACCAAACAAGACACCTCCAGAAGTCTGTATTGATTCTTGACCACAGATCCTGGCTCTGCAGGATACTAGTCTATTCATCAGAAAGGTCATGCTCTCTCAGAAATCTTTTTTTCAGAAAATACACATTACATTGCAGCCAAGATCTGTGCAGATGACCACATAACCTAGTTTTAATGAAGGTTACTGGCCTCCTGCTCCTACTACATCAATAGTGCAATACCTTTTACCAAATATATGCATATACAATTTTTCTAATTCAGCTTTATTAGCCTAACAAGTAGCAGACATATTAAACCTGTTGTTGTTTTGTGTATGCTTCAGTGAGTTCTACCTGAATTTTAGAAATAGAAACATCTCATTTGCTTTTAATGCATTTTCTTCTGTTGCCCTTTACTTCTGCCAGGTAACACCTCCTCCAGTGTCTGTAATCTTTTCCTGTTTATGTTCTATTTCTTTGCTCTTTATAAAACACCATTGGGAAAAGCTATTACTCTTTTCACTTGACTCACCTTACAAAGGAGATGAGCCCTAGTTGTGTGTTTTTATCTTCTTTTGTACTTTGGAAAAGTTTGAAGACTTCTGTGCTTTAAATGTGCCCTGTAGACATTTGCATCTAGCTTCCTAGGCTTTTCGTACAATTATAGGGAAGTTCATGTTCAAATAAGTGGTTTGCAGAACATATATTACCATACAGCAATCCATAAAAGCAGACAAGACAAAAGAAAACAGACAATCGTATTAATGATAAATAATCTTCTGGGTTTTTTGTTTCTCTATATTCAAACTATACATATTTCAGCCTTGTAGCCTCAGCTTTTCTTTCCTATAAGACGTAATGCATCAGCCACTTAGACAGCTCTTAATGTACCGTATTCAGTATAGCGCTAACACCTCATTTCCACAAAAAGATGTGACTTCGAATTCCATTGTAAACTGTCAAGACACCTCTGATAGATATTTCAAAAAACACATTGGTTTTTCACTTTCTGGGCTTACTTACCAGTCAAAAAGATGATCTGTTGGTTTGTACAGTATAGATTCTGCTACAGTTCTCTAGATAATGCCATTTGCAGAATGATTTTATAATTCCTTTGCAATAAACCAACATAACCTTTCAGCCTTTTGTCGAAAACAAATGAATATAATTTTCAGAAGAAAGTACTAGTCCTTGAATGATTTGCCATAATTGACTGTTCAAGTCGGTGCCAGTTCATTTGTGTATATACTGAATCTGATCTGTAGTTACAGGAATATTACCTAGAGCATTGGAATTAGTAATTGTTACAGGAACATGGTAGTCTGATAATCTGCAAAGACTGGTAAGAAATTGACTGAGTTTTGGTTACAAGTGCAAGGAAAAAAAAAAGAATCAGTAGCGGTACCCAGGACATTAAAATTTGATGTTCAGAATGATTGGAAGTTCTGGACTTCTGCCTATGCTTTTCACTAGGAATTATCATTATTTTTAGTTAATATATTAATTATAATGCTAAATTAATGATTGATGAAACACTTCATTTTATTTAGTGATTTTTTAGATGTTGTTGAGGCTTGTTTAATATATCAGAGACACTAAGGACATATGAATTTTCATTTCTCTTCTAGTAATCAGTAATGACCTCTGTGACTTTTTAGTTATGTTTTTCAAGCTTAGTCCTGACGTTTTGGTGTAAAGCAGCTATTAAGAATGAAAGTAATGTACAGAAGTGTGTGAGTGTTGATTCATAGAAAAGAAGTTGACTACTAGGCAAAAAAAAAAAACAAACAAAAAAAACCCACAACAGAAAAGCATTTTTGAGAACATGTTCAAGTTAGTTCTCTTATTCTGATGTTATAGTTGACAGAATAAAAAAAAAAGATTCTTCAACTTTGAATAAACAAATTTATGATGGAACACAAAGAAACTTGATGGAACACAAAGCAAGAAACCATAAACCTTCAAAGCTTATTTCTTCTTTAAAAAGTTATTGCAAAACAAATTATTTTTGGACTGCAGTCTTTATCTATTGCATCTGCTATCTATTTAAATATGTGTTCATTTTCTCTGATGCCAATGACATCATTCCCTATTTATAATAATCTAATGTGATAAGTCTAGTGAATCATGGATTTTATTTCCTCAAGCTCTGGAGTCCTTTGTATGTAAACGGAAGCAGTTGCTGATATAAACAGAATAATCAAAGCTACTAATCTGAACATCAGGCCTGAATTAAGGCCATTAAGTAAAACAATGACATTAGAGAGCTGAACTATAATTTAGTTTAAATTAAACTAAATTGAAAACATTAGCATTATTATACTGTGAGAAATTAAATACTTCTACCTTCTAGACATGCACAAATACTGGTGAATTTTCCTAATTGTTTTTTATTGTTATCATTTGAAGAAAAATGCAGTGAAATATGCATTACTTTTTGGCTCACTGATTTTCAAAAAGCAAACACTTGTGACTTTCCACCATTTGAATAACGATAGTATAAGATGTGAAAGATGGGGAAGAGTATTAGATTAGAGATTTAATTTTTAAATAAAATATAATATTTAAGTTTAAATAAAACATTCTTAGAGGAAAAGATAATTGACTGTCTTCCTTTTCTAAATAGTACTATTAATTGCTGCTTAAAGTAAACCAGAGATCATTAAAAAAACATATGCTTTTTTTTTAAATTGATGTTATTGGAAATTTTTAAATTACCTGTGGAAGTAAAATGGGAGGTATAAAAAGTAAATTGGTAATTCTCTTGTGTTTTGGTAAATTAAAATCTTGACTTCCACCTTTAAAATGTAAAAATATGAAATTAAGTTGTTCTATAATTATGAAGTATGGGAACATGTTCCTATTTCCTCTAGCAGTTATTTGCTTAACCAAGAATCACAAACATTTTGCAAACACATTTCTCAGAATTTTTAAGAAAATTTTTGAAATTTTTCAAATTTCTCACTTATTTGCTTGGAGTTTTTTATACTTTGGAGTAAAAAAAATATTTTTTAAAAAAACAGATAATAAAATTAAAATTTAGGTGTAAAACAACTAATTTTAATTTTATTATTTGACTATTATCTGAAAAATATTTCCGTGCAGAGTTCACAACCAGTTGTTTTCCTACTAGAACTTCCCTAGTGATACTGCCAGGTTAGACAGCTTTTTCCTCCAGCACTTCTGTGCCAAGAAAAATCAGTGTAACCTCTGTATCAGTAAGATTGATCCTTCTGCTGCAGAATTTGCCCATGCTGCAGACAAACTGTTTATGTGATTTGGGGACAAAAATCTGTGAAGGCTGTGTCGAGACAAAGAGACTATTCAGCTGCTATCACAGCTTGCTTCTGCCCTCACACGGTTTTTCCTGATGACGTATTTATTTGTTTGAGGCATCCAGTGGTTTATAAAATTCCTCTGGTCTCTTCTTGTCTCTTCACAGCTCTTCACACACTGAAGAGGTGTCTGAGAATTAGAAAATTATATTCACCCCTAAACAGCCATATTCAGAAGAAACCCATGTTCTGTTCTTGGAGTCTGTGGATGTGTGTTGAGAGAGGTCTTGCACAGTGCTTAGTTGAGGGGCAAGTTAGCTTGGAGACACATGTATGGATTTTTCTTCTGTTACTATCTCCACTGCAGTTTACATAGTTAGATATATTGCTAACATCACTGTATTAAAAGGTACATATAATGTTTATCTGGAAACACTGCATATATATCATAAATGCAGTAGTTATATTCTGAAAGATGATAGAATTTGCTGAGCTGAGACAGTAATTCAGTGTTAATAAATGCTTTATTGAGTTGAATCTAAGTAAGCATATTTGCTCCTTTGTGTGAGGAAGGTGACTATAATCAGTAAAGTATCGACTTGTGATATTGAAGCTAACTTGCATTGGATGTACTAAGTCATCTATATAACAGTTAAGTGTTATACATAAGGAATGAGTGGAATAAGTGATGGTGATAATTAATATCAGTATCCTTTTCTAATATATGTAGGCAACCAGGTATTGATTAGGAAGGTTTATTATGTATTTCTTAGAAGAAATGGAATTGTTATAGTCAATTGGAATTCAGTCTTCTGCTGGCAAAAAAAAAAATTCCTCACCTTGTCTCAAAGAATATTTCATTATTTATTCATTGGGCTGTTTATTACTCTTTCAAAGGAGGGAGGCAGTACATGCTGGCTAAGCACTTGCTCCCTGTGCAGGGTTGTGGGGCTCTGTGCATGCCCTTCCCATACACACACCTTGCACACTGAGCCATCCAAGCTCATCCCAGCCACAGTTGTTGGACTCCACGTGCAACACTTTGTAGTCCTGCAAATAAAACTTGATCATTTAGGAAAGTCACTGTTGACATTTAGGAGATCCAGCTGTTTTGGGATTAGCGACTGGAGACCATGAGGGGTTGGTTCCTATTTTGGATGTCACAGGACACATACATGCATGCAAGTAAATGGGGTGGGGGGAAGATTCTTGAGGCTTAGGAGTGCTCACCTTGTGGTTGACACTGCTTTGTGCAGGAGGTTGGGTTGCAGAACTCTATTGTAGGATCTTATGAAAAGTATTATTGTTGAGTTCAGATCCCTAGAAGAGACTGTCCTTCAGCCTGTCTCATTTTAGTATTCATGTTTATTCATAAGTGAAATTAATAACTCTGAGATTATTCATGGATTCTACATCACTTTTATTCCCTCTGCTGGAAAAAATGAAATTGTTTGTGCTTTTCCACTGAGATCAAGATGTTACAGTCCTCCTGTCACTGTTGGAAAGTCCACCAAGGCACGACAGAAAAAGTGACAGATCTGCTGGTCAGCCATTATAGTTTCCTCCCACTGCTACAGGAAGTTATCTCAGATAAGCAGCTTACTAACTCAATTTCTTTTAAGTGTCTAGAGTAAGACTGTGTTCATCCAGCTGAAAAACTACTTGGAATGAAACCACAATAAACTGAAGTGAACTGTGTTCCTATCATGAAGAAACAGCCAATATAAGCAGTAAAATATACTTGGATAATTAATCATCACTTGATAAATGACATCCTTTTATTAATTTTATTTTAGCTAAGCAATATCTTGGTCAATAGGAGATTGATATTTTCAAAAACACACACGTGAATTTTAAAATGCCCATAATTGACCTACGGCTAAACCGTAACCTATATATTTTTTCTACAAAATAATTTATGTTGTTATCACTACAAATAAATGAGCTGATAAAAGCAGCAAGAATGTTGCAACTGTAAAAAATTGTTACACACAGTAGTACATTGCATAAGAAGGTAGTAATAAGTCAGCAGGAACCAACAGTGCGTACTTAAGTATTTACAGAGTAGAGATATTTCACACTCCTGGTCATTTCAGGTGTCAGCAGTTCAGCCAAAATGTGCACAGAAAGTCTGTGTAGAGGTTGCCATGCAAAGATCTCAGCAGGCTGAGAAGATGAGCTAGGGTCATTTTAGGGAATGATTTATGAAATAGATAATTACCATTATCATTAAAAACAAAAGTTAAAGCAGTGTTATGGAAATCTGTAACTAGATGTTGATTATTTGTATAGGGGAGTGTCAAGAAAAAAATCAGCTCAAAAATAGTGGTTGATATATATGAGATTATAGACCTTGATGAAAATATAAGTCTAGAGAAAAATTTAAAATAGTTATCTAAACAATTTTAAGCTGAGTGAAACCTTAGTGAATTTGGGACAAAATTGGTGAACACTTTTCCCCAAGACATAAATAAAATAAAAACCTCATTTTATAAAGACACCTTAAGTTTCCATATCAAAATGTTTTGTATCACTAAATATCCAGTTTATTTCATAAAAAATCTTTACACAAAGCTTTTTAGGGAAATCAGTTACAGCAGATGTCGATTGGAAATGAAGTATGAAGGAAAGAATTTTAGCTGTGAATCTGGCAAAAAAAAGCTATCCCCATATTGCAATGAAAATTAAACAATGCTTGTTTATTTTTTTTCCCTGCTTTTAGAATCACAATCCTTAATAACATTGAGCTCTTACCCAGGATGCTCAATTAGCAGATCTCAAGACATCTAGAGAGGATTTAATTGCAATTATATTCATTCTACCTAAGACCTTTGAAAATAATCAAGTATTAAAAATCTGAAAACACAACAGAAATCAAGGAAATGTCTAATGAGACATTAGGTCTGCCTCCTGAGGGAAATTTCTGCCTGTGACAAGTTTCATGCTGAGTTTTTTTCAGAACTCTGAGAAGAAGAAGAAAATAAAGTTTTTTGCTTTCTTAAAACCTATTTTATAGTGTCTTCAGGCAAAGTCATGTACAACAGAAGCTCTGTGACAAGACATTTAGTCTTTAAGGCACTGATCATAAGTTACATAGGTAAAGGTAACTGACTACCCACGTTGTACTGCTGAATGTTCTCAGTTCTTCTCTGCTGGAGATACCACTCTATTTTCCATACTTATTATTTAACTTATTCACCAATTACACCTGATGCTTGTAAATAAAAACTGTTGTTTATCTTATCAGTAATATAGGCACTCTGCTTAACTGTGTGGTCTGTGGACATGCCATGTTGGCAAAGGCAAGAGAGTAAATTGATTCCAAGAATGTTAGACAAAAAAAAAAAAATATCGCTGCAGGGTTAAAGAAACTTGTAAATTGTGTTCTGCTCTGAGAATAGTTTGGTTAAGAAAATTGTATTTCTGTCTGTAAATATTGTTTCTAGTCCTCTTTAATCAAACCTTCATATAAGGGGCAAAACAATTAGATCATCTCTTCTGTTATTTTTCTGGAGTTTGGTAGTTGGTGAAGACTAAGGCAAAAAACGTTGATGGGAAAGATTCAGTTCATAGTTAATATTTCTTTCTCTTTTAGGCCACTTAAAAGCTAACTTACCTGTATTCTTAAAGTTGTTTCTGTACACAACATTGAGTAATATTCACAGTGCACTAGTTAGCTGTTTGGGATAAACGTCTAATGGAATTGTACCTTAATTAGCTAATTTGTTCCTTTGTTTCATTACAAATAACAAAAAATTGCAAATCGGTATCTGGACAGAGATTCCTCCATAATATTCTGGATAGCAGTACCAACAGTAATTTTTGTGTTTGTTAGAAGCCTCTGATAACCATTTTCAAAAAACCTCACTTGGCAATGTATTTGCTGCTTCTTTGTAGTAAAATCCTGGTGGTTTTGTTTTAAGGTAACCTGATTTTAGAAAACTCTGAAAGGAGTTTATTCAATCACACAATCTACCCAATTGGGTCTGCAGCCCAGTGGCTAATTTCCACTTGAGCTGATTCACAGACCTGGGGGAAAATCAGTGGTAGAGAAGAGGAAAGGAACCAAAATTAATTTTATTTTATTGATGCAATATTTAAGAGGTTTCAGCTTGGCAGTGTCTGGCTGTGTAATTCTGTGATTGCTGTGGCACTAGTCTTCCTTGCCAGTGGATATAGAGGACATGAAGCTTACTGCGATGAGGGGAAAAAAGGACAAATATTCTTCAGTTCCTAGTGTTTGCAAACACTCTATTGCTCTTCTGCTGCTCTTTTTCAGATGTATCACAGAGATGCAACTGGTACTGAACTCTAATTTTTATATGGCGTATATCCATTGGAGTGTTAATTATGGGATGGGCATAGAGCAGTCCCATTAAAGAATGCAGTTGGTGGAAGTTTATTAATTTGGGAGTGGGCAATTCAGGAATATCAATAGGTTCGTGACCATGTCAGTGATTGTGGGAGCACCAAAACACTATGCTGAAATACTACTTCTGTTACCATCTGCCAATTTTTACAGCTTCTCTGGGCAGTTGATCAAAGCCTCTTCAAAATTAATGTATAGGTTAGATTCCTCAGGCCTTCCATAGGTGAGCACAAGTTGAAATTAATAGTAAGGACAGAAGTACATTTCCTCCAAAGAAAAAAGGCTAATGAAAAAATGAGCAAGAAAATAAATTTCTTTGTTTCACAATTATATTTTTTATATGCAGTAAAAACTGTGACATGGCTGAAGATGAAACAACCTTCATACACAAATATATCTGGAATTGTTCTGATAATTAGTTCATATTTAATGTGCTGGAGAAGTAAGAAAACAATGAAAAAGTGCCTGTAGCTCTGTGAGCTGGTAGAGGTCTATCTATTGTGCTGTTCTTAAAGCAAGCATTATTGGTGAATGATGTAAATAATATATTAGGGAACTCATAGCATGAAGACCTGGTGCTGAACTGTCATTAAAGTGAATACTACATGAAGTTATTTCAGCTGAGTTTGTACACGATGTCAATGATTGATTTTCAGAGTCAGAGTAATAGGAGAGTTTTCATCAGTCCTGCAATTACATTACCATTGGAGCATTCTTAGTTGCTTTTTTCTCTGGTATTATGGCTTGAACAGAATATCTGAGTCTTTTTTTGTTTCTTGTAAACTTAGATTTAATTTGATCTTGAAATCCCAATAATGAAAATTTCACCTTTTATTCTTTGGAAAAAGAACTAATTTTTTGTATCTCAACCCCTTCAGCTGACTGACCACAAAAGGACAATCAGTGCTATCATTGTTGCAGATATTTCAAAAAATAATAAAAAAAAGACAATGCTTAAACTTAGTCATATAATTTATCAATGGAAATGCTTTATAAAGAAAAAATAAGAAAATATATCTCTGTTATTTTAAGTGAGGTTAGAAGTCTGCATGTTTATATCATAATTTATAATGAGAATATATTTTGTCATTTTATTTAAGCGAATAACAGACATCAAACAGTGTTTGAACAGTCCTCCTGAAAAAGCTTTTCTTTAAATTGCACAGAACAGACTGGTCCCTATGGAAAGGTGCAAGGAAAAGAAATAATTTCAGACTCATTAAAAAATTTGCAATGATGTGTGAGATGGTGTTAGCTCTGAAAAAATCAGACATACACAATTGGGAAGAAAAAAGGAGCAAGACTGACTGTTTAATCATGTTGTATTATCAGGCACTTACAGTTGGAGAAGTACTTGCAGATCTATATACTGAAAAAGTGGCAGAAAAATTCTGTTGTTACATTTCTATTTCATATATTGTATCCATATTAAGAGTCAGTCAGTGCGAGCATCTTTTAATACAAAGTATTAAAAGCAAGAGTTCTCAAAATGATACATAGTAATTAATTCACTAAAATAATATTTAAATAGGTTTGGGTTTTTTTTTTCCTACTTATACTTGAAGAATACATCTAACTGAAGTTGGAGTTGGGTCAATGCATAGGCATCATGAAGCAAAGACAGATCTAGAGGCACTATCTGTAATGTCATCATGATGCAAAGCACAGTTGGTACACCATGAATGGTGAAAGAGCAGTCAGTGTCTCCTTTGAAATCACTTGATCTCTGTAGGCCATGAAAGCCAAGAAAATGCTGAATGATAGGGGAATGTGAGTATGCATTGAAGATAAACTCTTCAAAGTGAATACAGATTACAGATTAATTTGTGCAAGAAGTACAAATCATCACCAAAGAAAAAATTTTCATATACTAAAGCAAAAATCTTTTGTGCTTCATACTGTTGACCCTGACACAAATAAGAAGGTAAAACCAAACTGAAACAAAGGAACATATTTTGCATGGTAATTTTTACAGTAGATGGATAGTAGTTTTCTGGTGGCTGGACAGATATGGATCCCAGGATGATTGTAAGAAGAAGACGTGTAAATACACCAGGGGATAGTTTGTATCATATAAGTTATGTGCCTAGTGCAAAAGACTAATAATCATCTGTACATTTGCCGGAAGAAGCGACGTGACCTTTTCAACAAGTATTTTGGTCTGCTTCCCAGCTGCTAAATCTCATAAGGCTCCATTCGTGTATATTTACATGTTGCATTTGCAGGTGTTTAAAATCACAAGAAAGTAATTGGTTTGAAAAATAATTAAGGCAAAGGAATTGAATCTTTTAATGCAAAAGGTGCATCTGCAGGATGCAATTTCAGAAGGCTTAATGTGAATAAAACTACCAAAAAAAGTCAATACTTTTTTTTTAGTGATTTTGTGTCAGTGAAACCTAGAAATTATCAGGGATCCTTGTCCAGAAATAAATGCAAAATGGTGAGAGAGGGCAGAGGAGTTGAACATGATAGGTGAAAGGGAAAGCCCTTATTAGCCTCTTTGTATTTTCTGTGAGTTCCCTTACAGCCATCTGTTAATTTCTATAGGTATGAGGGCAGTGATTCAAGGTCTGATGATACAATGTCAAAGTGCAGTGTATAGAGCAAGGGAGCCTCATCTATACTTCCAGTAGGAAGCTAAATATCTAACTGAAGTATACCAAGGATGGTATCTGGGTTTTGGTCCTGGAGGGAGTTAGTTGGTTCACTACAAAGGACAGATAATATATTTAAACGGCTAATTACCACATGACAAGAATTCAAAAGTGAATGGTGGAGTGAAGTTATTGGACTGAGTGGATCTTTACAGTGGTTATGACAGTAAGTTCACCTCACTAAATCATATTTTCACAGGTGATGTGTTGTGAAGGGCTCTAGCACCTGAATCTCTCTCTTCCTCTCTCTTTCTGTCCCTCTTATCTCATCTGTAAAGTTTCCTCTGCAGCACAAAAGAGGTGAATCTAAGAAGATTTGTCTTTATGAAGGATTCTTTGTGCAAAATGATAAGTATTTTGGGGGATTCAGCAAAATCTCAAAGAATATTTTTCACATTAAATGCATAATATGTCATTACAGATTATGCTAATCCCTAAAACAGATTCACATTCAACTGCAGACCATTAGTACAAAATACTATTGTCAGACTTAGGCTAGTGATTTATTCTAAACCAATTATATAAAAATAATTGGGGGGGCTCTGACTGAGGTGCACTGTGCCTATCTGACATTTATGACCAATAAACTTGAAACAACAAAATGGAAATATGTTTTGTAGTGCAAACTCAAGTTTCGGGACCATGCAAAATCAGAGGCTGGTCTGAAGTGGTTTTAAGTGCTTTGATAAATTTACAGACAGCAATGATATCTGAAATTATTCCAGATCCTAAAAGACTAATAAGGGTTTCATTTGATGTATAGGAGGGAAGCTCCATATAAAATTATTTTAGAATATTGACAATACGCATCCCTGGTTTTGTCATTATATTGAATTGTTGGACTCAGTCATGCTAGGTATATATAGGTATATAATACCTGTCACTTGACAATGTACAGGTCAGATTCACTTGAGCAAAATACTGTTATCATGAATGCCTGCTGGTTTGCAGCAGATACAGGAGACATAAGCTTGACATGCTGATCCCAGTCAATAGCCTGTGGAAAAAAAAGAGGAGCTGCCTACTTAACTCTCAGCTGTATTTCTCTGTTCAGGCAGGACTGTTTAGGTATTTTTTATGAGGCTCAGTGTCACTGTTACTTCTGAAAACAGCTGATACATGATGGGTGATGAGCTGCTTTGCACTAATGAGAAATGTTGCTGTGCTGTAGCACTGTTGATGTTTCTAAGCATACTGGACTAGTCATGGGACCCAGTTTTGCTCTGCTGCTGCTGAAAAGCAAGAATAGATTCACCAGTACATATAATTGCATTAATTTTAAATTCAGGCAAGTACATCAGAGGCAGGCTCCTGAGTTGTCTCTTACACTTATTCCTAAGAGTCTTCTTGATATGCCATGTGTGGGCATTTGTGGCTGTAATATCTGAATATTCTAAAATGAGACTATTTTTATATGCAAGGAAAAATAGCACCGCAAGAGCTGTAGCAGTTTTCAAGCAATCAGGTGTCGTTTTACATAGTATGAGAGGGATTGTTCATTGATTTGCTATCAGATATTTTATTCTTCTTATGCTTATGCACCACTATAATATCATTCTCTTCCTTTTAGAATAAACACTCAAGTAGAACAGCAAACCAAATTTGAACAACAGAGTAAATTTTTGAAGATTCGGTTAGCAAAATGATCGGACACTGCGTAGGCAGTCTTTCAACTACTGACTTCACTAAGAATGGACATCATAAACGACTCAGTGTCGGATTCTAGTCTATTCTTTAAGAAACCTTTTTAAAATAAATGGGCAAATATCACAGTTTTGTACAAAAACTTTGCCTGTCTGTTGAATATGATTGTAAGAAGCAAAACCAATCAAAAAGTTAGACCAGGGCTACAAAGAAAACTCACATTTTCATTAAAAAATGATCCAAACACCCACTGTTAAGAGCTTTTCTCAAAGGCAGCTCAGTGGGAGTTAAATTCCTTGACATACAAGTTATCTCCCTTTAACTGGAATGAAGAACTATTTGTCATTTTCCACTTGTCAGTATTTTTCTCTGAGTTCTTATCAGTCTGATAGCTATGAGAACTTACATCAGAACTTCTGAGATCAAATTTTGCTTCCTTTACAATCTTTCCATGACTGAGTCTGTAAAATGGAATTAGGATTTACCAAACAAGGATAATAGAAATGCATTTACTTTTTTAAGACCAGTAAAAATAAAATGCATTAAAATATGTAATAAGTGTTTTGACCATTTTCTTACATTACAGTAATGTTTTGTTTCCTTTGACAACTTCTTCAATGTATCGGAATGTCCTATGGGCAATCTGGGGTAATCTGGGACCTTTAAACACTGATTATACCTAAAATGTTTTACATAAACAATTTTGCATTACTAAATGCCTGCAAGCTGTGTACCACAGGGTATGTGTTCTTCAGTGGGTTCATCTTCAAAAAAATAAGAAGAAAAAAGAAAAGACATTGTGCTTCACTAGTTAGCACAAAATTTTAGTTCCTTGATATGCAATATACTTGCACACCAGCTGTGCAAGAGCTAAGTATTCACCATGTCCAAATGTACCCTGCTTCTCTTCAGAGGTTTGTGCTGTGTGGGAAGCAAGAGACACAGAATTTTACACAATAAATGGGGAGTTGGTGTCTTGTGGTGTGACCATGCTCCCCTGTGAGGCACAATGAGCCAGGTAGCATGTGATGCAAGGGTTTGTGGCACAGGGCAGCATGACCCTGCCACTCGGTCTAGCTGCATATGAGGTATTCAGCTACATTCATCTCATTTAAACTCTTCATGAAGACAAAACAGATTTTTGTGTGAGTTGGATAATGAAGTTAAGGCCTTGGCTTCCATTGCTTCTTTCCTCTGTCAGAAATTTCTGGCAGACTTGAACACGGTCTTTTTGAAATGTTTTTGGCCCTTACCTGCTGTGGAGCTTATGTCCAGTTCTTGGGACGATCTTGATCCTCCTTATCACACTACTTCCAGGACTGGAAGAAAGGAGATCCCATTGACTTCACTTGCAATAGACATCTCAGTGGAATTTAAGGATTAAAAATAAATAAAACAAATGGGGAGGGGAGGGTAGGAAGAAAAAAATCAATATTAAAAAAATCAAATAAAAGATCAATATATTAAAGGAAAGATTTGGCTTTTTGTGCAGTCAGTTATAAGTTGTAAAACTGTTTGCCATAGGCTGCTCTGGGTACCAAAACTGTACAGGAGTGAAAGGGGCAATCCCAAAAGTTAATGAAATACATGCCATCAGGAGTTCTTAAATGCAGATCTGTCATTCCCTTCATGCTTACCTTCTTCATAAACTTTGATTTTGGCCAATGGGTTGATTTTGAAAATGGGTTATATGGCTAAATAGAGTGGTTTATGTTGTTACTGTACTCAACAGAGCCAAGGTTTCTTCCTGGGTTGTTTTTTGTTTGTTAGTTTGTTTCTGTGTGGAAGTTTTGATCTGCATTTGGGTTTTTTGCCACCTTTTAGAGGAAATTACTTCTATAAATCATCAAGAGGAGGATACCATAATTATCTAGGAACAAAGGCAATCCTTACAGTTTAGCTAAAAGAGGCTACAGAATCCTGAAACTGTATCTCTCAGTTTTCACTGGGAATGGAAAGGTGTTTAAATTAGTCAAAACTTATCTCTGTGGGGACTTAAGCAAGGAGCAGTAGCTGTGAAAGCAGCAATTGGTCAGTAACAACTATCATAAGCCTTTGAGGCAACATTACTGAAAATCTGCTTTCCAGTGAGTTAGAAAACAAGTGTTAAGGAGAAGAGACTTATTGAAGGGACAGGAATTTTACAGAACATGGAACAGTTAGCAAACTTATTGTTGCTATTGAATTTCAAGATGAGATGTCTCTATATGCTTTATTGTTTTAAATGAAGTGTTTCAGTTATAATGTGCAAAGTACAGGAAATCCTTTACCTGAAAATATTTGCTAGAAACCTTTTATTTTGTATACAGTCATTGTGACATTAGTTGTAGATTTAAATAGTACTTCTGGTTTTACATAATCATCAGTATTGATTAAAATGTAAAAATTAATTAAGCTTACAGCAAAAGCAAGTTTGCAGTGATAGACTTCTGAAAGGAATTTTTGAAGGTATTTTTAAAGCCATTCAAAAAGAAAATTTTGATTAAAAAAATAAGATAAAGTACCTTATATCCATGAATTCTCAAATATCCCCATTAATTATTATTTTCCATAACCCTGCAGGAATATTATGAGTGCACTGCACACCTGAAAATCAGATGTCTTATAGAACACATAATAGTTTGAATTTTTCCAGCAAGGGACATGTATAGCTATTTTTTTTTTTTTTATTATTACTTTTTAAATATGACAAGAGCTCACTTCAGGAAGATTGGTGAAATAATTTTGTTCAAAGTTTTCTGTACTACTTAGTCATCTGGATATGTTTTTATAGCTGCAATTGGCCACTACACCACCAATAAAATAATCACAATAGTTTTCCTATGCAGAGTACTTTGAAGTACTCTTGAGAGTTAAAGAAATCATGATGTAAGTGTAAAGTAATCCATATGGTGATAATACAAACATTTTCAACAAATTGTGGTAAGAATTGACATTTCATATGTCTACAATGAAAATACATGGTCTTGCTTTTGAAATGCCTGTTCAAAAATGGTAGTTATGGGAGCTGGGAAAAAAAAAATGGAGGAAGAAGAGAAAAACTAATTTTCAGATTATAATTCTAAGAACATGTTTCGTGCAGTGAAGTTTTCTGAGAAAGCTTCTTCAATGGAAACCAGAAGGTAGAAGATGATGGCAACAGACAAGATGAATAGATGCTATTAGCCACAGATCTAAGAGACAGTAAAGTGATAGTGTATGTGCAGTTTCCAAAGCATAACAGTAAACATCAAGTAGAGTGTCAGGAGGAGTATATGCTCTAAAAACCACAGAGAAGGACTGGAACTAGCTTTAGTCTACTGCCTCACAACATAAGCTGCTGCTTTGTTTTTAGTATTAAGATGATTGGTAAGTTATAGCTCACTTCAGGTAAAGTAGATGTTCAGATAAGTTAATATAGTTATACTGAAGCCCTACCAAAATGATAAACTATCATGCTTTTACTGTAGCCATTAGTGTATTTGAAAGAAAAAACATAGATATATAAAGGGAAAGAGATTATTGTGTAATTTAAATATAATAACATATATTTATTTATATATAAAAGAAGAAATAAAAACTGTCTTCTGAGAATACAATTTTAAGTATAGTTCAGGAAAGTTCTTTGCAAGCAGCTGTGTCAACCCTTTTAGTGCAGTTCCAGTCCTCAGCTCTTTTCTAGGAGAAGTTGTATTTTTTTATTTTAACATTGGTATTTTGTACATCTCAGAAATGTACAGAAAAACGTATGTTTGAAAATTGATTGTCATGCAAAAGATCTCACAGTGAAAATATATTGGATAAGCTTCACCTTTTCCCTTCCACCTTTGCTTTGGAGTAGTTACCTCTGTTTTTAAATCCTGGTAATTTGGATATTTTAGGTGAAATTGCTACTCATTAATGTTTTATGGTACTTAGTGAAGTTTCTTTGTTCATTCACCAAGTGTTTGTTCAAATAACTCTTTAAAATTGCCGTTTTCTGGAAATCATTATTCACAGAAGTCCAAGTTCCTGACAACCTATAGGGAAACTTGACCTTGTTCTCTAAGACTATTTAATATAGTAAATTGTTAACTGTTTTTTCATAGTGTTTAATAGCATCATGATATAATTTCAATTGGTGCTGTAAAAACACAAATGGAAAAAGAAGGTCCTCAAAATGTGCAGAAAATATAAACTACCAGAGGGACAAATTTCATTTGTGGAATACAAGGAATGAATTAGCCAATGCAAGTGTATGGTGCTGGCAGTGGTTTCAGTGCACTCTCGGATTAGATTCTGATTTCAGATTAAGGTTTGTTACTAACTTGGAATTGGTTGAGTCTGAGGGTTAGGTCAGTGAATCTGGATGCAGTCTTACTGTTCAAAGATTCTGTGTGTGCGCTGTTTCCAGATTTCTGCTTTCTAAGTTCCTGTGGTCTAATTGTTTAAGTGGCTCCCTTGCTCAAGTTTTGTATTCAGTTTACCACGTGGCAGGAATTAGTAGTAAAAAGAAGAAAGGTGCAGGTTGTCTGAGTATTCTGAAGGCAAAATGAAGTAGAAAATTAAAGATATTTATCTCCATTATTCTCATTTAAATGTGTTATTAACAAATCCAAAATACAAAGAAAATGATAAATTCTTATTCAGACTGTAAGAGCAAAATATATTATAATGGCAGGAAAAGATAGCCTGCTGCTTGCATATTGTGCTCCATTCTTTCTTTTCTGGAATAAATGAGGTTGCAACTGTTCTCTGGACATCCCTGCCTTCCCTGCAGTTGTTAGATTATGTGATGTGATTTCATGACAGGTCAATAATAACCAAAGCAGATTACCAGTGACAAGAAAACATGAATTTCCTCTCAAACTCAGACTATTAATGGCATTAAATTAATACCTGAATTTTAAAATATTGGTAAATATTAGATACATTTTAAAGGAAAAAATCCAAGATATGTTAAAAAATACATTCCTGAGTATGTGATTTGTTGGATGATGTGCTTTTAGCTTGCATTCAGTGCTGCTTCCCTCATAAGCTTCACTTGGTGAAGAGGTTCTTGTCATTTGGCTGCCAACATTTTTTCTGCCTCAGAAGAAAATTTATAGACTTTTTCTCTGCAATTTCTATCTTTAAATTGCATTTGCTGGATAAGTCTATAAACACATTTTGCAGCAGCCAGCATACCAGACTGTCTCCATATGTTGATAGCCATGCTGTCCTGGCAGGATCACCACAGCCCTGGAAATGCCTCCAGTCCCCACATGGACATCAGAGGGAGTTGGTCATTGTGAAGGAATCTCCAGGACATAAACCAGGCCCCAAATGTCTTTTCTTTCACTTGCTCATTCCTGTTATTAACTACAGCAGGGTGCTGTAGTTAATGCCATATGTGGGCGAGTATTTGCTTCTCCAGTAATCCCCGGGAAAAATGTTTTCCCTGCAGGATGGTATTCATTCAGATTAGAAATGCTTTTTTGCTCCCTAGGGCCAGGTAGCTGCCCAACTCTTTTCTGTCTCCCTAGGCTGCAAGGTACTCGAGCAGAGAAGCTTGGACCATTAACATAAATAACTGGAAATCAGTGTTGTGTTTTACCAGCAGTAATAATACACCTTTCTCTGAAAAAGAGAATTAGTAGTAGCTGTGCATAAAATAAATCTGTTTCTTGTCCATTCAGCCAGCTCAGCTGGTGTATATTTTTTTTAGTCATTATTGTACATCAACTGCCCAGCTGCAAATATTTTATTTCATCAAAACAATAATAGGAATAACCCCTAAATATTGTTTAAATTCATATTGTACCAATCAGAAATCTGCATATTGTATTTTTACACATTCATTGTTAACCTTAGATTTAATGCTCTATATTAATACTTAAAAAATACATTAAATAAATTTATCATTGTCACAGAACATTGGACTATCAGGTAATCCTGATGGATTAGCATGTTTGCTATAAGTGTAATAAAGTGTATTTTACCTGAAAAGGTTCTAATTAGGAAAACATCAGAGATTTGTATAACATCAAACCATTAATCTGAAAATGGAGTTACAGTAAAACCAAATGAACACACCTCATCAACTAAAACTAAATTTGCTATAATTATAGAAAATTACATAGTCTCTTTAATACATAAATTGCAAGCTAATGAAATTAGAGGTCATCTACTTGAATAATCGTGATTGTTTTTGGAAAAAACACTACTGCACATAGTGGAGTGGAAGAAGAGTTATGATAAAAGCTTGTCAGTCTCTGATGATGATTGTAAGCTGAAAAAGACAAACATAATCATGAATGTTTCTAGAAAGATGTACATTAAATCATAATTATAATATGTGCTTACAGTTTGATATATTTAAGAAGTTTTGGTAATTCTAAGACAAACATATTTAAAAAGATCTCAAGCTTCATATTGTGCAAATTTTTTTGTGTTCTTTTCTAATTCCTTTCAGTCATAAAATGTACCATAGAAGGACAAAAACATACCTAAAAAGAGTGTCTTAGTGGTAAAGGTAGCTCTGTAAGTAACTGACTTTAAAAAGAGAAAGGCTAAAGATATTCATGATTAGCATCATGTCTGTCTCTTCTATAAACTCAGAATTGTTTACTTATGTAATGAAAACCTCATCTGCGAATATCCAAGTAGATCACAAAATAGTTACCATTCTGTATAACCAAAGTGTTCAAAAGACCCAAGATGATTTCTGACTTATCATTATTAGGGTTTAACTGGTTTGCAGTTTTCATACATCTTGTATTGGTTTCAGCAAACCTGTGGGTACTTCACAGAACCACAGATCACAAAAAGGTAGGAGCTAGCATTGACCTTGGAGATCATCTAGTCCAACCTAACTGGGTAAAGCTCTTTACATATCTTAAAAAAATCTTTATAGATCTTTAAAAAGTAGTAGCACATTTTAGCACTTTTGGCTACATGCAATGTCCTAGGTAAGATAAATGATTCAGCTGATAACCTCATACAAGGTTTTAGGTCATCCAGTTATGGACATTCAGTAAATCTGACAAAAACCAGTCTCTGAACCATCTATTCCTTTCTGCACTACCCTAATAGTCATTGCCAAAGTCCTGATGTTCAACAGCTTTACAGCTGTACTGTTAACATAATCAGATGTGTATTTTATTTTTGAGGTTTGAAGTAGAATATAATATCTGTCACTGTGGACTCTGGTACTAGCATTGCCTAAATCTGGCAGTTTAACAAAAAGCTTAGCAAAAAGCAAAGGCTATTCATAGGTTTTGACTAGGTTTATGACAAATTCTGACTGTAGCTGTATAACTAGCTGGAATCTAGCTATCTGATAAAAAGCTGTGCAACATATTTAAGATCACTAAATATGTAATACTAATTATCAAATTCCTTTTATAAGTCATAAGTGATAAAGTCACTAGATATACAGCAAGCAAATCCTTGAAAAGAAAATGTCCTTTCAGGATCCCAGAGTCCTGTTGGATAAATAATTCTAAACTGATAATAAGCAGTAATCAAGAACAAAGTATTTTTTCCATGACAGACAGGAAATACAAACTGATTTTGTTACGTACTTCTTTGATTTTTAGATTTTCCAGGGTTTTTTTAGAATTCATTTTACTTTTTATACAATTAATTAATAAAACCAACACACAATTGGTTCAAAATACAATCCTCTCACTGTAGGAATTAGATGAATGTATTATTGTTGTGTTTTGACCCTGGTAGGAAGCTGAGCCCCATGCAACTGCTTGCTCGCCCTGCCTCAGTGGCATGGGGGAGAAAACTGGAAGGGTAAAGAAGAAAAAACTTGTGGGCTGACATAATGGCAGTTTAATAAGTAAACCAAAATCTGTGGTGCAAACAAAACAAGGAATTCAATAACTGCTTTCCACCAGCAGACAGGTGCAGGTGGTCAGCTATCTCAAGGATAGCAGGGCTCTATAACACATAACCCTTATTTGGGAAGGCAGTCACCATCAATCCAAATTTCCCTCCTTCCTTTCCACAGCTTTCAAGTATGATGTCATATGGTGTGGGACAGCTCTTTGATCAACTGGGGTCAGGTATCCCAGCTGTGTCCCCTCCCAGCATCTTGTGCACCCCTAGCCTACTCGGTGGTGAGGATCAAATAAAGCCTTGCAAGCACTGCTAAGCAATAGCTAAAACAAAACAGTGTTATCAACATCCTTTTGTTTACAATTCCAAATCACAGCCCCAAACAAGCTACTATGAAGTGTATTAACTTTATCCTGGCCAAACCACAGTGCAGTTATAAAACCTGAGTAGTGACATAAGTGCCATGAAAGTAAGCATTGCCCTCACTTGGATGATGATGCAAGGTTTTTTAGATAACATTGGAAAATTTTATAACTTAATCTCTCTTTTTCGGGGTTAATGTCTAAAAAGTGTTGATCACATTGTTAGAAAGCTTTAGTTGCTTTAATTGATGAAAAAAAGTGCAGTTCCTTTCCAAATATTTTAACAATAGTAAATATGAGCAATAGAGATCAGTATGAAAAAAACATGTTTCCTTGTAAGTAAGTGGAGATGTTGAGACTCAAGTATAAGAATATTAATTGTTAGGGCTGTATCAATCTTAACATAGTTGTCTTTCCAAGTCTCACTAATGTTATTAGTTGAAATCAATATCCAGTTGAAACTGCCATCAATGATCTACTACTGTTAAAATTGGCCTTGATACTGATATATTCATTATATGTGTAATGCACATATCCAAACATTAGCAGATATGTAGGATTGCCTACATAAGTTGTACCAAAATGTTATTTCTCCATGTTGTGCTGGTAAGTTTTGTACCACTGAGCAGCAATGTCTGTTTATTTCTAAGCAGAAAAAAATATAATGCCCACAGAGAATTCTGCTTTTCTCTTGAAGTGTGTTATTTTCCTCTATTAGAAATGGGATTCAGAGACAGATCACAGCTACCTGTGTAGAGTTCTCTGTTTTAGGGTAAGCTGAATAGGTCTTCAGTCTCCTCTGAGTTTGTTCATTAGTCACTCAAGTAAGCAGACAATAGTCTAATGCCATTTTGATATACTGGGGCATGACATCTGGCCTCCAGCTGCCAGTCCAGGTAGTCTTGGTGCTCTCGTTTCACTTTCTGTCATATCTGTGGCTGACCCAGGTACTCCAGGGTGTCTCACAAAACATCTATATTTAGGTAGATGAGTCAAGCACTAGGGTTTGTAAGCTGCAGCTGAATTGCACCCAGGATGGCATTGATTTGATACACATTGCATTAGTCTTTACCAGGAGCAGATTTGTGGTGAGGCTTTCTGCCTCAGTCAGAGTTACAGTTTTATATTGCTGTTTTGGTTTGGGTTTTATTGTTTTTATTTTTTTATATTTTTTATTATTATTGTTTGTATTGTTTTTTATATAGCATGACTTTTCCCACAGTGGTATGCATGTTGTAAGAGTTTAGCAGATAACGAAAGGGAATATAGTTACATCATGCTTGGCAAAACTAATTGTAAGGCATCTAAACGACAGATGTATGGAATAGACACAAATGCTTTGAAAAGAACTTGGGCTTCTTGACAATGCTGGGTTTGTTCACGTTGCCTACTTTAGTCCTATAGTGATTTTAACTGTTTTAGATACAAAAAGTAATACTGTTTCTTTTTTCTACTAACTACAGTATCTGAGAGACAGAGATGTTTAGCCTTAACATCATGATTTTGGAGGAACTGTAATTCCTCTAGTCACTAACAGAAATATCAAGCAGCTACAATGAACACTGAAAACTGATCCAGAATATCCAGTTTTGTCTCTTCTTTTGTCTGTTTAGGGAAATCAGACACCTTATATAGTGATTCATTTCTCCACGTACACAAAAAAGGGCCATCTAATGTGATACAGGAAAAAAAAGTATAAAAATATATTGGTAAGGAAAAGAAATTGAAATAATACCTAAATGATATGAATTATTACATGAATGTAAATTATTAAATTTTCTAAGAATATCTTTTCTAACTTAGAATAAATGTCATAAATATTATAAGAACTCTTAAATGTAGAAAGCTGCTTCAAAACTTCATTGGGTACATGTTTGTCTGTAATTGCTTCAGGACACAGTGTTAATCAAATGAGCTAATTTGTATTGCTGCTTTATTTTTTTTTTTCTCCTCTCATTTATGCATGGAGATGTCTACTGCTCACTTACATAGTTTAGCACCTCTAGGCTAGTGACATGTTAGAGTCACTACAGAAGTGTAATAAAACCTATGGGTCCACAGCAGCTGTATACTCTGCATGGTATTAGACAAATTGATTTTATATGGATTTTTTTTTTTTTTTTCTAAATCGGCTAGAGGATATTTCATTATCTTTCCTTGAAAGTTGTGTAAACAGAGATTCCCAGTCTAACCTCTCCAAGAAGGTCTGGCCTTTTTTTTCTTCTTGTTTTGTTTTATCCTAGACTGTAGTGAAAGAAGTTTATTTCAAAACAATACGTCTTGCTAGATGGTAATTCTCATCTTTAGATGAAAAATTTATTTTCTCTTCCTTTGTATTTCTAATGTTAAATTCTTGATTAGAAACAGGATTTTAGGTTAACATTAAAGAAGGCAATGCATCATGAGGTATCCTAAAGCTGTTGGATCATCTTAATCTTGTCCTTATCAATAAAGAGGTTAGCACAAGTTGCAAGACTGGAGTAAGAAGCAGGTAGACTCTTTGTAGTGCACTCCTCATAATCTTGTATCATCATGCTAGATTTGAATACAAATATGAGCTACATCTTGGAATGCAAACCATACTGTTGTATTTCTTTACCGCTCCATTCAGTTCCATTTTTAACCATCTGGAACTGTGTGCAAATTCGTGTCTATTATGCATTAAAATTTGTCAGAAAACATTAACTCTGTTATGAGAAAAGTTTTGTGTACTATGAGCTGTTCCTTAATTTGCCTTATGTACACCATTTTCCTCCACTAATTTGTTAGTATTTTGTGTATGTAAATGCCAGCCTTCAGTAAGGTCTACAAAAACACTGAGCACCAGTCAGACATACATGTTCAGTCTTTCCTGTAAGTCAAATCCGGAATAATTGGAACCTCCAAATTCATGACTGAGTACTTCACAGACACTGATATTTGTTCATACCCTTTTTACCATGAAGTTAGTTTGTCTTCACAGCAGTGATTGAAAACATGTTCCAGGAACAGTAGCTAAAGAGAGCATATAATCAAATAGCAACATTTTAGTGTTTTTTTCTCAAACCAAAATATTCTCATGTCTTTAATCTTCTCCAAATGTCCTCCCTGCTTTTTTCCTTCATGACCATTTATGAAAGAGAATCAGACAAAAAAGAGAAAGGAACCAGACAAAGCCTACATTCAAGGTCTTCAAGTTTGAACCATTTGTGAATCTACATACAGAAAACATTTATAGCAAATGCAAAGGTTATAAAATACAGAACTGGATAATGATTAACATAACTGTTTACAGATATTACAGAAAGTTAGGATTTTATGGTCCATTTGAGGACATTTTAGAACACACCCTAATTACAGAGTATCTATCAATCAAGAAAAACAGATGAAACAGCACTATTCTTTACGTAGTCTAAAATTACACAGTATACATCAAAATGTGATACTCATCATCATTCATATTTCTCTATTCACAAATGTGGTTAAAGAAAAGAAAAGAAAAAAAGAGTTTCTATTAATAAAAAAAATAATAATTCTTATTTCAATGAGTAAAATAAGAATGACAGCTCCAGCAATCCTCCTAAGCTTAAGTCTATTCATATATATGACAACTTTGAATAACAATGAAGTCTCAGCACTTTTGTTTATATGTAATATAGACTGATTTGATAATAAGTACACTATCACTAATCTATCACCATAAGAGGAATGTAATGTGAGGAAAAATTTCACAGAATGGTTCTGTATAATATTAATAGAGAAATAAAAATATTCAGAATGACAAGATGAGGCTGCAAGGTATGAAAATTACAAGCAGTATGATGCTCAAAAATGTGTGTCCATAAATTTGCTTTTACTTTTTCCCCTGACATTTTTCATGGATGCCTGAAGTATTGTCAAATGTAATTCAAAATTTGAAAGGATCACCACATGCTATTTTGTTTTACTTCATTTCTTGAAGCTTCAGAAAATACTATCATGCCTGTAGACAGCCATTATTTAACCATCCTGGAAGAGAGTTTTAAGCATAGTTACTAGCAAGAGTAGACCACATGTAGTAATAATGATACTTTGCTGCCAAAGGAAAGTATGTGGGCAAAGGGAGCTGTTGGACACATGCACTTGGCAGTCTCTTGGATGTCAGCAGTAAAAAATACCTTACATGATATATGTAAGGCCTTTCAAACTATCCTGAATGTTCCAGATGAACTGGGAAGACATTTAGTTTTCACACATTAACTGGGATTGACATTTTTTATGTCTTTTGCTAGCATCTGATTGAGGCTATTTGTCTGCTCACCTGAGCCTGTCGAAGTTCTCAGACCCGTCACTCATGAGACTTTACTCTGAAAGCATGATGAGATAGCTCCTAGAAATGAAAGATGCAAGTAGTGTCATAAATGACTATAGTGTCTCAAGACATCCTCATTCCGCCAGAGGAGTGGAATATTGCAACAGGACAAATGCCTCATTCTTGATTTCAATTTGGATAACTTACAAATACAGAGAATAGGTAAACATGCTGTGTCTGGAGGGCACATAAATATGACCTAGTAATAATAAGCAGCAATTCTCATTATGCCTCAGAAATACAGTTTTTCTTCATAAAAAATCACAGTGAGATAACAAGCAGTAAACTGCCTGTAGCATGCTTAAGGGTGGTGCAGTATTTTCTCTTTTTCCATTTGCTGGGTATGCTAATATAGACTTCTAAATTTACAGAATTGCTGTGTCCTCAGATAAACTTAGACATTATATGACCTGTAAACTATGAAAAGTGTTCATTCATTAAATATTTTTCTCTCTTTCTTAATTTCTGAGAATTGTCACTGAAGTAACATTGTACTTTTTCCAAAACAAATCTAATTGATATAGATTAAGGATAAAGTCCTGGTCAATGTGAAGTTTTAAGTGGCTTAAGAGTGTGTTGAAGTCACTGAGTCTTCCTTTCTATCAGGACATAAGGGCAGATTCTGAAGCAATTCATAAAACAATCTTAGATATTATAAAATGTTATTTATTGTTGGTAGCAAACATTGAACCCCGTTGAATGCACTAGGAAGAAAAAACAACCAAACTTCACATTTCCTCAGGTTAATCACTATAGGTAACATGAACTATGGAGTTCTTTTTTTAGTTTGTTTGGTTCGGTTTTCTGTCTTTTATCTGAATGTATTAATCACATTTTCATCTAAGTGTCTTCACATGACAGCTACAGATATCAAAAGGTTCTTAGAGTTATAATTTTAGTTGGGGGAAAAAAAAATTCACTGTATATCCCATACAACTGCATTCAGTTGAAGAGATGTCAAATGAGAGAAGCTTGTTCATATGTACAAGAGGAAAATTATTCCGGACATCATCAGCTCACAAAAATGAGCTAGACTCAGCTATTTACACTCTGAAATCAAGTGTAAGTTTTATAGCCACTAGCCTCTGATCCATCTCTTGAACTGAATCACGGAGCAGTATTTTGGGTTGGTATGCATTCTGTCTTTCCTGCTTCTCTTATATTACTCTGTACTGAGAATGAAAAAGAACTATATGGAACAGTTACTTTCCATGACACGAAACAGTTGATTTTTGCCCTGTTTTCATCTGTAGTCTCCTTTTTCTACTGTATTGACCACTATTGTGATACATATATAAAAATACTCTCTTCTAGCAAAGTCAGATTTTAAGAAAATGTTAAAGGAACTTTGCTCAAGTGAATGATAAAAATGTCCTTTTTGTCTGTAGATTTTAATGCTAGATCTTCTTTCTCCTCTTCTTTATCTGCTCTTTGACATTTAGATGTTAACATTCAATAGCTATCATTAGGACAAAGGTACTATTCTTTGGTACTTCCAAGGAAGAATGTGACTCTTACTTTCCTTTTCCATTAAGATTTGGCACTAGCATTATTTATACTTTTATCTAATAAAGAGACGCTTTCTAGATAGTGATTCATGTCCTGTCTGTTTAAAGAATGCAGAGGCATATACTCCATTCAAAAAAATATTTTTTTTTTCAGGCCTTTTTTTTTATGTTATGTTTATCCTCTTTATATCATTTTAATGGTTCCTTCAGTTTTTATGGAATGGAGGCTTTATTGACCAGTCAGCCTAAAATACAGTGGTAAATATTATATATGACCTAAATAAGTTGACTGCTATTTTGCCAACTAGATCTATGAAAAATATAAAACTAGCCATTGTGATCATCTGAAGAGAAAATTCATTTGGTCTCTGAAGAAACTATAGTAGTGCTACTTCTTGGTTTTGTTTGCATTTATTGCCAGAAGTGAACAGAAGTAGTATAAAAAAATCACATCTGGAGAGGTAAAGCAGCGTCTTAGAAAAAAACATTTGTTACTTTCATTGAAATAATGGTTCCTTCTTTCCATTTTGTAAGCAGTTCTGTAAATGACCCTTCCTTCAGTAATCTGAAATAGGCATTGGCCTGCAGAAGGGAAATCCATTCCTCATTAGTATATATCCTCATGGTACAGCAGTAATTGACATTGACTGCATGTTATTTTCCTTCTTCTGAAACACCCCTTAAATGGACTAGTTAGTTCCAAATGCTAAGGAAATAAAAGCAGCCTGCAGATGCCCAGGATGCTAAGCTTGAGCTTACTGTGTTTCAAGAGTTGTATCAACTGTAGCTGCCCTTAGATCAGGAAAGTGAGGAAAAGATTTTGCCAAGGAGAGGGAACTCCTGCTAAAAGGCTAAAGGCTACTGTAAGTAAGTTTATCTACAGATGGAAGTTAGGTGCTCCTTATGTATTGGAGAATACATAGTGAAGTCTTTGAAGGTCTCATTAGAAGAGTTTACAGCTGCAGTGTTCCAATGTTGGTAAAACTGGACATTTGGCTTTTGTCTCCAGAATTAGAATACCAGGCAACTAGTAAGGTTGGTTGTTTTGTTTGTTTTTTTTTTTTAAAGATTGACCATTAAGAGAAAATTTTCCCTTTTAAGCATTTAAAATTCACATTATAAATTTTTATATAGTCAAGGTTTTGATTTTAAAGGAAAGTGGTAGTGATTATGGAATCATCTGAACGCAGGTGTCGACAAAACTAAGGAAAACATTAAATACCATTAAATACTGCTGATAAATGCACAGCAGTGACTGCCCTACAGCTGAGACCGTGAGGCCCAAGTTACATTGCTGCAAATAAGGATTGTCAAAAATATTTCCTGAGCCATAACATGCCTTATTCTGCTGAAGAAGGAAAATTCACACCAACTTGGAAGATAATAGGAATGCAGGAAGATAGAAATGATAGAAATGGCCAAAGTTCTTATGAATTCCAGTAGGTTCTTTAGGAAATTACAGAATATTTGATGTTGGAAGGCATCTCTGGAGATAATCTACTTCAACTCCCCTTCTCAAACCAGGGTCAACTAGAGCAAGTTGCTCATGTCTGTGTCCATTTGGATTTTGAGTAACTCTGAGAATGGAAACTCCACAATAGTTGGTGGGCAACATGTGCCAGCGCTCTGTCCCACTCACAGTAAAAAAGTGTTTCCAAATGTTCAAAGGGAATTTCCTGTGTTTCAGTTCATGTCCATTGCCTCTCATTCTGTCTCTGGGCACCACTGAAAAGAGCCCGCTTCTGTTTTCTTTGCATCTTCCCTTCAAAATTTGTGGGTATTGATGAGACCCCTCTGAGACCTTATCTTTTCCAGGCTCAACAGGTCCAGCTCTCTCATCCTTTCCTTACATGAAACATGCTCCAGTTCCTTCATCATTTTTGTAGCCCTTTTCTGTCCTCATAACTTTCAAAGTGCTGGTTTTTTCAAGGTTGTATTTACAAATAATAGTCAAAACCACTCTCTAAAGCTTTCTATAGGAGAAATAAGGAAAAGTACGAATGCTTACTTCTTCAGGAATCAAACTATATCTTCATTAAGTTTTAATCTACAGATAGACCTTGGGTGCTATTAACCAGTCTCTCCTCACTTGGAAGGACAAAAGAAGGATGGGGGGAAATTGCGAGAATCTTTTGTGGCTGGGATGAGGCAAAGCAAAAATTATTAACTCATCTGATTAGCTGCAAAAGAAGGTAGGGTCCAGACTTAGCACTTTTTAAGCTTTTTCAAACTATTTCTTCCTTCCTTTTTGATCAGTACTGAGTTTTGGAATGCGTTATAAAAGGTGAGGTGTGTAAGACATTAAAAGGAAAGTTCATAGCTTCTTGAATCTTTTAAAGGCCTTGGGACAGATAAAGTTGAAGAATGACTGCATGGTGATGTCTTGACAACAGACACATCTCTATTAGCATTTTATTTAGGATGAAAGGTATTATTTTGAAGGAGATGATCTGACCATCCCACCTTTCAATGTTTTCATTACTGTCATGGAAACAGTGGTGGCATATAAGAAGTGAAGGCTTTTTGAATGAAACCTAAACAGACATTTTTCTGCAACTCTCATGTGCACCACAAGAATGAGTCGGTAGTAAAAACTCCCAAAAACTCAGCAGAAAGTGCTTTATAGTACAGAACCCTCTGTTATGGTGCAGTATTTGCTAATGTAAAGATAACCCACAATGCAAACACAGACCCAAGCCTAGGAACTGGTTTTCATTGTTCTTCACAGACAGATAGACCATTTTGAGGTGGAAGGCCCCACTTTTCTAAGACAGAAGCTGAACACAGGACATAGTGATGATGGTGGATCATTTGTAGTAACAGCTTCTTTGTAGCTGAACCCATACAAAGTGTCTAGGTGAAGGTTGCAAATTGGAGTTCAGCTAGCACAGAATCTAACTTTAGGGCATCTGGCCAAATAATTGTTTTCCTTAAATGTTGGTGACATATGTAAGGGGATATGATTTGTTTTCTTTGCAAATGTTGATACTGTTAAACTTATTGTAACATGTTTATGTGTATGTGTAACACACATCCTCCTGTACTTGGCACTGGTGAGGCCACACCTTGAATACTGTATTCAGTTTTGGGCCCCTCACTTCAAGAAAGATATTAGGGTCCTGGAGAGTGTCCAAAGAATGGCAAGGAAGCTGGTGAAGGGGTCTAGTGAACAAGTCTTAGGATGAGCAGGTGAGGGAACTTGATGGTGAGGGCGTTGTTTAACCTGGTGAAAAGGAAGCTCAGGGAAAACCTTATTGCTCTTTACAACGACTTGAATGGAGTTTGTAGTGAGGTAGGGGTTGGCCTCTTCTCCCGTGTAGCAAGCAACAAAACAAAAGGAAACAGCGTCAATTTGTGCCACGGTAAGTTTAGATTGGATGTTAGGAGGAAGTTCTTGACGGGAAAGAGTTGTGAAGTACTGGAACAGGCTGCCCAAGGAAGTGGCAGAGTCACCATCCTTGGAGATGTTTAAAAGATGTTCAGATGTGGTGCTGAGGGATGGTTTATTGATGGCCTATTATGATCTGAAAGGTCTTTTCCAAACAGAGTGATTCTATGATTCTATACATATACACCCGCCAAATTACAGTGCAGTATTTGTAAAGTGGTACACTCTAACTGCCTTCCTTCAAATCATTTCTCAGAGGAATTTTATGAAGGAACTTTTGCTGGTATATGTAAAAAAAAAATCAAACAGCTGCTTCTATGTAAAATACATTAATGCAGTTAATTAGTATTGACCTTTTAGAATATTCATCATGCCATTGCTTTATTATCCTGAAAGTTCACTTAAAAGGAGGTATAGCTGGTCCTGCAGGGAGAGACTGGAAGAAATCTCAATTGGGTTTTGTTTCTATGCTAATATTAGAAAAAAAAAAAAAAGTAGTAAATGGTTTCTGCTGGGCAGCCTTAATTTGCAACATCATTATACCTACCCTATTTATTTTGTGATACTGTAAACTTTGTAGATTATGTTATTCATCGGATGTTTAATTGAGAAGAACATGAAAGATATTTGTCCTGGAATTGCTTAATAGGCATGATCTTCTTGCAGGGGAAAAAAAAAAAAAAAGTGCAAGTGTCTTTATCCAAATAAGTAAAGTAATAGTGGTCCCTCAAATTGCAATTGCAAGTCAAATGAAGGTTAATAATTGGGTGTAGTATTAGAGATCCTTTAATATTGCCTCTGAATGATTTTTCTAAGTTTTTAGTCAATCTTTAAAGATACATAAGACTGTTGTTTACTTGAGTTGTTGTTAATATTTTTCTGGAGTTCTACTGTGCAGACTTCATTTGCTGTTTTCTGAAGAAACACAAATATGATGAGCTAATGCTTATCAAAAGAGCTGATGAAGGCCATGGCCATGGCCATGCTCATAATCCCCTATTCAGAATTCTCAAATGAAAAAGAAATATCTCTCGATGTAATTTCTGTATCTGCATTATCCGAGTTAAAACACAGGTCCAAAGAAACAGACAAAATCTACATGGCTTCTTTTATACACATTCTTTATTTCAGAGTTTTCAGAGTGCTAAAATATGCTTCCCACTGCATTTGAGGCTGGCACCTTGCAAAATCATTGTCTGGATTTCTACAGTTCAGAATTTATTTCACATTCCTGCTGCTATAGTGGAATTATTGCAGTGCTTCTTACTTAATTCAATGGAAGAACTACTCTAGATTTTCCTGTTTACAAGTTATTACAATAGCCACCAAAGATAGGTTTAGGGGACTACAAAAAGCTGCCATCTCATCAGGTTTAAATCATATCCCAGATAAGTCAAAGAGGTACATAAATTTGGGAACTGAGAACTGAATATATGTATAACTTCCAAAGGGCACCCAGAGAAAGTCTATCACTCCTAGTATTTTTCAGTAGGAACATATGCTTATTAAGGATGTGCAACAGGAATGCAGGACAGCAGGATTCCAGAGAGTGTCTCTGGCAGCTGGATAGGTAGAGAAATCTTTCAGATTTGTTATTCACATATCTAGTTTAAGTACAAACTACAAATGTTTGCAACTGTTTTCTGTTTTACATTTACTTTAGAGGGCTTCTTATTGTACCCTGAGTTAAAGGAAATGTTGAGGTACATCAAAATGCTTCTCACCCATCTGGGAGAGAAAGCAGCTTGAATACAAAACCTGGACTGCTGGAGACACTTTCAGAATAGCCTAGCTTTGCAATAAGTTACTTTCAGGCTTGACACATAAAATAACTTGGCCCAGTCCAAAAGTTAGTGCCACAGAAGCCAGGAAATGGACTTTGCCACTCAGAGATAGGCGACATTTAGAAAGGCTCTTTAGTGTGAAAGTAATAGGAAGTTCACATGAACATCTCAAGACCCAAGGGTATTTACAGTTGTACTTGAAAATAGAGACAGCCCTTTACTGTAATTTCAAAACTTACCACAGAGAGGACAGACTTTGGAATCACCGTTTGCTACTGTTCTGCTGTATAAAACCATGTCTGCTGCATCACACAAGAATGAAAATAGGCAGTTTAGGCAGAGCTAGTATACATGGACATATTGAGATACCTGTGTTCCCCTGAACTAGTTTTCTCTTCTGTTTTCTCTTCTGTGCCTGGTCTAGGCTTCAGGAGAGGGCATCCCATAAAGCATAATTAGAACTCCTAATCTGATTTTGCCACTGCTGTTGTTCCTGCTGCTGCCATTCATTCTGTCAAAGGACAATTACTCTCATTAACCAAATGAAAGTACTGTTTAGGGGAATGCAAATTCAACTAATCTTACTCAGCGCTTGGCCTGTCATAAAGGTAAGCAATCTTTGACTGTCAGCTAAAACTTTACACTTCCCATGGGCAGTGGAGTGGTGAATTTTCATCCCATGTCACTCTTCTTTCCATACCCGATGATTAATGTGTTGGTAAAAACTTTATACACACTTAATCATTCGTAACCAAACGTACTTGATTCTGTGCTGCTAAAAGCTCAGCATTTATAATGAAATAATGTCAGCAGATAGAAACCAGCTAAATCTGGAACTAGGCAGTCTGAAAGCTTAATCATAATGCTTAATATTCCTTCATATTGCATTGTGGCATTAAAGGGGGATTCTTGGTGGTTTTTGTCATGAGGGAGGAAAGACATGAAAGCAGTTTCTTTACAGTGTTGTCTTCAGTACAGTATGTTTTCTTGGCTAGGGAGAAAATAAAATGGGGCAGTGAAAGAGCAGACTAGATTTTTACAGGAATATGTATTACAAAGTACATCTGAAGCCGTGGGCATGTATTTTCAGCATGTAAATTTTAAGAAAATACTCGGGAAAACAACTGTTGGCTCTGACGATTGTAAAGGGGAGAGGAGGGCTGGTCCTGAGATTTTAGTTTCTCATCTCACTAAATAAGACTGTTAATCAGAAATGCATTAATGCCCAAATTACAAGAGAGTCCCATCTGCTGATCCTAAATTGGCCTTCCCTGAGAAGAGAAGAGGCTAGGAGTCTAGGAAGGATGGTCATTCTTCAATACGGAAATCTTAAAAGTGAAGTCCCTGTTAGAGTTAGATAATGGTTGGACACATGTTCTCATGTCACGCCTTGAGTGTGATCTCAGTTTAGAAATAATACAGTTCATTATTTTTTTCTAGGTTCAGACTGAACTGTCATTTCTCATAGATTAAAATCAAGAATATAGCCTCATAATTTTTCATACTGTTTCTTCAGATAAGTTTTTTGATTCATCACAGCTCATCAAATATATCATATCTTAGATCATAAATGATTACTATCTAAAACATACATTTATATTAGACCAATTGCCTATGGATTTAAAGTGTTTTCTGTGAATGTCTGGAAGTAGACCTTTTGTATTTTCATGTAATCTGCTAAGTAAATACATCCACTGTTCAGTTCAGGTTTTTAAACTGACTTTTCACATTTTTTTAAGTTGGGAAGATGTTAAACAAAAGTAAAGGGCAATAAATTACACGATGAAATGTTTCCACTTGATTTTTTTTTTTTTAACTTTTTTTTTTTTGTGGTCTCACAAAGCAGGTCTAATAGATGGATCAGTGGTCTAATTTATTAATTCCCTGAAGCTTGAAAGAGATATCTTAGAGCAAAAGAATGTGGAAGCAATCTGAAGCAATACAGTGTTTAATTATTTATTTGCCTCTCTCCTTAAAGCCTGCTTCAGTTCCAGATCTTCCCATTTCTCCTATATAATTAATGGGAACTATGAAATATAGCTCAAAGAAACTTGTCTGGATTTGAAAGCATATATGCATGTCATTTCTTTTGTTCACCATAAGAGTACATAGGCATATTCATACCAGTTTCTGCTTATTTGTTCAGCAAATATTTGGCATATGTCATGTGTTTCACTATGTCCTTAAAATGAAGGCATCTGTTTTGCTAGACAGGTTAGTTGTAAATATAATTTACAAGAATATATCTGCATAGATGTATAAAATAGATTTATAAAATTTTAAGGAGATATAAATATATTTTTAAGCCCAAACCATTATTTTACCTTAGGACCTCAGAAAGCTACATATTTCCATTTGTTTACTCACCAAGGACAATGTTTTACCACAGGAACAGAAGTCTTCAGTCTAAAATACAGAAAGGATGGGGGCATTTTCTTGGAAGGTAAAAGGTTTTGGCACTCAGTGACGTGCTCTAGCTAGATGATGTGGTGTCAGGTCTTAGGCTGGACTTGATGATCTCAAAGGTCTATTCCTCTATGATAATTCTGTATATATTCTACTGGCTGAGGAGAGTGGTGAACCCAGATCTTCCATTTAAAGTATAGACTCTAGGTGAGAAGCACCACTATGTTTTTCTGCTGCTTCTTTGCTTCTGTTTCTTGGGGGGGGATAAAATCAAGGGATTCCCTCAAATGTGATGCATAAAATCATTGCTGCATCATTGCGGAGGTTCCAGGCTGTTTATCCCAGTACTTCATAAATCCCCAAATAGATGGGGGTTTTGTTAGCTTGGTTTAATAAATCGGCCTTACTCCTAGACACACTCTTTTCCCCACCAAGGGAAATGTCCTGATGGGAATAGGCACCTACAAGCTCACACTGCCCATGTTCTGAATTAACTTCTCATCAAACTTGTGAAAGAAAAACTTTAAAAAATCAGGGGCTACACTTTAAAAAGTAGGTATGTGCCAAGGTGTATTTTAAATATCAGGCTTTGCCATCTGAGGAGCTGGAACTTCCACCAGTTTGTGCCTGTGGAACTTTGTTCCTAAATACACAGCGGTCATTGAAATACATTGACTTCTGCTATGTGATAAAGAATATTTAGAACATTATAATTAGGTTCCTTACTCCTGGCTGTCACATGTATTATTACCCATATTAAGGGAAAGCGTGTGTGTGTGTATGAAATTTATGAGGTGATTTGTGAATTAAGAATTCTGCAAGAAATATAAATACAGAGCTATGTGGTTAAACATGGGATATGCTTTGTATTTGGATTCCCTGTGTAGTTTCTAGATGAGTAAAATCCAAGAAACATAACATTTCAATACTGATAAAGTCTTTAGCTTCCAGAAATCACCCAATTGGCCGATCTTGTTGCGGTACTTGTATATGTTGTTTTCCATCGCAAATATTTTAAAATTTAGTGCATGCTTTTTGCTTCTATCTCAAAACCTCTTATATATATATATATAAAGTGCCTATGGATAAATGTATTCTCTTTCAATGCAGCCCTCTCCCCGGTTTGCTAGAATGATCTGCATGACTTGCAAGATTCTCTGTAAGGAGAAAAATGCTCTTTTGAAGTCTCAAGCACTACACTTTTCTTAAAATTCAGATCCTGTTCTACACTCTGGTGCACTAATCTGAGCTTTTCAACAGGAGAAAACAGATGCAAAAGTCATACTATTAAGTGTGGTAAATATAGAATTGAGTCCTTGCAAGCTTTCCATATAGAACTTAACAGAATTATTTATTTCTCTGTGTCCAGAGCTGAATTAGCACTAGAAATCCCAGTGTAAATGCAGTTTGGCCTTGGAACTGTATTATAGTTTAGGAATATAAGTCAGTTTCTTTATTTTGAAAACTGTGGGAGCTGTGTGGATAGCTGATTTCTTAATTTACACATGTTAAGTAGAGTTTTTATGTTGTTTTTGATGTTTAGTTTACAGTAATACAGGTCATGGTGTGTGATGCTATAAGGAGGGTGAAAGCACAACCTCTCCCTCCCTTTTTTCAGAAAGGAAAGAGTGGGAAAGAGGATAAGTGCCTTAACAGCTGTAATTGCCAAAGAGTATTTAAAAGCTGTAAAAGCCTTCATTTGCCTTCAGGAGTTGTGACATATGGTCAGAAATTGTTTGAAGATTTATTGTCATCTTTGTTGGATGAGATTCAAAGGCTTCTTTAACAAGGATCTTGCCCCTCATCATCCTTGGAAAAATCCTTCAGAAATTGTAAAGCATGCAAAAAGCAGACAGAGCCTCAGTTTTCTGGTTTCTTTTTGTTTGTTTAAGAAAGGTGGTAATCACTGCTTCCAGACGAAATAAAAGAAATACAGTGAAAAGGAACCTTATACTTCACTTGCAACCCAGTTTTTTACGTGACAGAATTTCAACACACACATCAATGACAGATTGTTCCTTATTTATTTAATTCAAATTTCAGATGCAAACTGTGCACATTACACATCACAGGGTTATTTAGTCGTGATTTGGAGTCATAAAGCTTCTTCATGTAATTGCAGCTATCCATCCATTTTGTCTGGACCTCTGTCCTCCCATATTTAGCAGATGTGGATTTCACATTTTGAAGGCATGATGAGACCTTTCTACCCTTAAAAGCCCATCAAAACTTGTGAGGCCAAGAAAGCGACAGGAAGGTACCAAATGACAGGCCACCTGATCAAGCAAAGTAAAGGCTAATGGCAAAGGGAAGACAATTGCCTCAGCATAGAAATGCTTAGAGCCAAAAATAGACCCAACTGCACCTCTTAAAACAGTAATGGACAAATCTTCTCTTACTTCATTTTCCAAGCTGAAGGTACATGGAACAATACTGTGCCTGCTCTTACTCCTACTGACTGCTACACCTGTGGGAATTTAGAATAAAGCCCATTGTGATGAATATTGAAAGGCACATTGAGCTCAAGGTATATGAGGTACCAGTGAGATATGGCAAAGGGCACCTTTCTTATCCCTCTTAAATTTTGCATAAGTCAGACTGATTTAAGCTTTAGCTGAATAAAATCCTCTAATTTTAGCAGGCTTGACAAGAATTTATTGTGCTCCAGTAAGAAAATAACACAGAAACATAATACTCCAATCATATTTTTAAAGGTAGCTTCACAGTATAAAGTTATGATGCTTGCACAGTAGAATTATAGATACTTTCAGATTCAGTGTCCTTGGCTGTTTCCTGAGCAATAATATATCACAAAAGCAGGAAATTAATCATCTACATATGTAAAACTTCTCAATGACTCCTGTCTGGGGTTAGAGCAGAGCCATTGCAGCCAGAATGGGGACAGGAGGTGGCCACCGTGTTAGTGCTCTGTGTTTTACTGGCTTATGGTGGATGGAGGCAAAAGGCACTGTACAAGCCTTGCACACTTTCATGGCAACCGTGTGAAGGCCATAAGGAAAATGATCCAGTAGTAGTGACAGGCAGAGAAGCTGTGTAAATGCATTTTCACCAGGGTTTCCTGGAGCACAAGGAATCAAGTGAGGAGCAGTAAAGGGAAGATAGGCTTGGTATGACACTTGCGCAGGGACTTTTATTACTCCCTGGGTTTTGTTACTGTTTTCACAGTTCTGCTCTCTTGGGAGGGTGGACTATCTAAATAAGTCTTTGGCATGCTCTTTGCAATGTTTCCAGATTGGATGAAATATGAGACAGGATTACATAAAAATAAACCCACTCATTCCAGCATCCATTTACCATCTGAGACAAAAGAAAAATTCATGTTTGAATAGAAGCTACTTCATCAAATCTGCTGTATGTTTCTGGCTACACTAGTGGCAGCAAATTAGACCTGTCCAGAGCAGTCCTTCAACAGTGGGGCCATTAGGCTTGTCTGTTCAGTCTGCTGATGATACACCAGAAGGCTGTGCTGCCATCCAGTGCGACCTGGACAGACTGGGGAGCTGGGCAAAGGGGAACCTTATGAGGTTCAACAAGGATAACGGTAAGTCTTACACCTGGGGAGCAATAACACCACGCACCAGTACAAGCTAGGGCTTTATCCGCTGGAAGCAGATCCATGGAGAAGGACCTTGGAGTCCTGGTGACAGGAAGTTATTCATGGGACAGCAATGTGCCCTTGTGGCCAAGAAGGCCAGTGGTATCCTAGGGTGCATAATTAAGAATATATCCAGCAGGCTGAGAGAAGTCCTCTTCCCCATTTACTCTGTCCTAGTGAAGCCAAATCTGGAGTACTGTGTCTATTTCTTATCTCCTCAGTTCAAGAGGGACAGGGACATACTAGAGAGAGTCTAACAGAAAGCTATGAGGATGATTAAGGGACTGGAACATCTCTCTTGTGAGGAAAGGCAGGGAGACCTGCCCTGGAGAGGGAGTTGCATTCAACAGTCTCCAGAGGTCCCATCCAACCCCTACCATTCTATGATTCTATTCAGCTCACTACTTCCAGGTGTTTTTGCATACAACATGCTCTTGGGCACAGTGGCTGCCACATGTCACTCCTAACTCTTTTTTTCCACACCTGCTACTGCAGGAAGGAAAATGGTCCATAATTGTCCTACTTCATGTTTTTTTTTCTGAGAATGTGTTTACTACTTTTATTCTTTCTTCAAATGGCCTAAGGTTTGGAGCTTCCTTCTTCCTTGCAGGAGCTTTTTTGTCATGACAGAAAGAACTTCCTAAACCTCAGGTGGTATTCTTAATTTGCATAAATCTGCATAAACACACCAATATAAGGCCTCCCATTTGCTTACACCATTATCAGTGAGTGGTAGGAATGACAGAAATGTTCAAAATAGAGCTGACAAATCAGAGACACTGACCTCTCTCACACAGGGGCTGCTGCACTGTAGCAGCTTGAAACCAAACTCCCAGGCATGAACACCACACATCACAGTGAAAAATACTCCCTCCCACTCTGTCCAAGGGTTCAGATTGGCAAATGCTGTTCCTGGAGAATTACGGAGTCTGTGGGAACATCACTGGTGGTGACAAGCTAAGCAGTATAGGTTGTCACAGACTGCCCTGGTACTTCTGGTTGTTCTGGCAGGGAATCTTCTGCTTTTGGAAAGGCACCTCTGTGCCAAGTACCTGATTGGCAAGGCATCCACCACATCTGCACTCCTGAAGAAGGCTGTCTTCCTAATGCCCATCTATGGAAACAAGGAAGGAGATCATAAAACCAGAGATTTCTGCTGCAGAGTGGAAGGGGAATTGGGCTTGATAAGAAGGAAAAAAAAAATCTTTTTCTCTCTACACCTACATTTTGAATAACCACAATGAGTTATCCAAGATGATAGTGAATCAGCCTTGGCCTTTTCTGAGAGATGAATCAATGCAGTCCTGTCTTTGGAGCCTTGGAATTTGCTCTGACAGGACATGCATCACAGTACTATTCACAGTTTCTGGGATGAAGACCTAAACCCTAACAGTTTTCTGAATCACTTGAGATTTGTTCCTTACTAATGCTAATTTAAATCATGTTGAGGGAGTTGGTAGCAAATCTGTCACAGGCAGAAAGTGTCTCTTCTTTTTTTTTTTTTTGGAGAGAAAGATTATACTTGGAAGCAAATCTTAGTAATTTTCATTTGATTTTGACATGAATCACTGAGGTACTGCTCAGTGACTTAAATTAACCTTGTTGATACAACTATATAGAAACTCACACTCTCCAGTGGCCTTTAATGCTTTTCTTCAAGCACCTGTTTTTGAACACAGAGCCAAGGCATGATGACTAGGAACATATATGACTAGGAATTTCAAATATCCTGTCCCATGGATACTTATTGCCTCATTAAATAACTCGTGAAAAGGAATTTGAATTATCCACATTAAATGATAGCTAGGAGACTGTGTAATGAATTTTTAAGTTTATACTAATCAAATGCTGTTTTCCAGATATAATTTCTTGACTGAGCCCAGGGCTAAGGACAGCTCAGTAGGAGGCTAATTATAGTGGTACTACTAGTGTGAAAAATATTTGCTTTCCCGTATGCGAAAGTTTCTGTGGACTACTAGGTCAAGTTAATGAAGCAGTGTTTGGCAATCTGCAAAACTGCAAATAGCAGTTGTTTTTCTTAGAAGCTGATATTGATTATTTTGATTAAATTTGTGAATTTCTGTGAAATACTTGTCATTGCTTCCAGAGAGTAATTCCAATGAGTAGGACAAACAAGCTACAGTAGTTTGTTTAGGGTATTACATTAGAAATGTCAGCATGCATGAGAATAGCGTCTCATGTGGGTGAAGGAATGATTGCTTCTAAAAGAAAATCAATTCATAATAACCACTAATATCAAGCCTCTATTCAGTATAATGGGGGATAACATTTTCAAAGAGTCTGAAATATGTACTCCAAGAATAGGTGCTGTAACTGATCTTTCCGTTCTTGCATCATAATACCCATTTGTCCCTTACACTTGTTTGAATTTACACAGTAAGCTGCAACTCTGTAGGTACAGGGGAAAGTGTAACTTTTTTTGTGGATGTACAAAAGTAGTACTTTGCTGTTGTACATATATTTCAAGATGGGAGCAGAATGAAAGATTCTCTGGTCTAGGGTAATAAGCATGTTGGAGGAACCTGTATTATACAGATTACAGAATGTTAGGACTATCAGACTTTTTCCTTAGACCTTAACTGCTATGCAGCCATTAATTAGCATGTTGCATACCAAGGTCAGGTAAGACTTTCTCTTTTATCTTTTTCTGGAGTGAAGATGCATATTTATGTGGTCCCAGAGGAGGAAGAGACAAGTAGATCTGGTTCTGAATTCTTATGTATTGATTAAAGTCTCTGAGGCTGTATGCTGAAATTATTTTGTATGTTTTTTGTTGTCACTGCATCTAGTCAGTTTTGGGTTTTGTTTAGGGAATAGCTTAATATAGTGCTCTCAGCGAAGCATTTGTTTCCCATTAAACACTGCCAAAAATTGCAGTAGAGAGTGTAGAGTTAGTGGAAAAAAACCCCTTAATATGGTGTTTTGTAACATCAGCTGCAGTTCATTGTAGTTCTATAGCTGTGGTGACTACATGGTGGGTGAATGAATGTACATGCTATATAATGGGATTAGGTCATATGGATCTTCCTAACATCTATGTCAAAGCTCCACCTTTATTTCTAAGAAATTTAGGAAGTCTGTCAAAAATTGTGGTAAAACTGAGTGACCTTCCTGATACGAAAAAAGTGTCAGAGAGTTTCTTTCTTACTGTTGGTTTTGTTCTGATGGAATCAGCCATATTTTCTCTCTTATTTCTTTATTACATCCTTTTTCATTAAAAACTATTTCTCAGACCAAGGTCTCTGATGTAACATTTCTAATTGTTATAGATGGTTGGAGGAGTTTTGACTTTCTTTTCTCAAATGAAATGGTGCAAAACATTTTGTTGGTCTTTATTTTAGTATTGTTGAAAGTCTTCCTCGGACTTCAACACAGAACTCTGAGGGCTTCTGTTCTGAAAATTTTAGACCATATGCACTTTTGAAGAATTGATGTCTCCCTTATCACTCAATTTAAATACCAGTAAGCACAGTGGTGACTTACCATTTGACAGTCTAGTTTAAAGAAATCTGAAGGTTACAAGACTGTATTTTGATCCTTGATGCCCAAGCATAACTGTGCTGAGCTTTGGAGATACAAAATTTTGAAGCAAACCCATTTCCTTTCAGAAGTATGAAAAACAAACTGATGTGTAGGTCTCTATAGTATATGCAAGGTATGAGTAACCCTGTCAGATTTACTCTTTCAGCATTCAGCAGACTACTTAAGGAAAGATATTAATTCATTTTTAATGTTAGGAAAATACAGTCATTAAAAAGCAGATAACATAAAATGCCAGAAATGCTTTTAACATTACACGAAGTGCAGTACTTGCCTAAATAGCTTGCTACTTTTGGAGATCTAGATATGCTGAGGTATTAAATATTAAAATAGAGGTTGCTTTTTAAAATGCAGTGTTTCTTATCAGAAAAACAGTTTGAACAAGCAGTGCTGTTGTATAATGCATGATGCTGCTAATAAGAGAGTCTTGGAAAATAATCTTTCATGGTGTAAGAGTGACTAGTGTTTTGAAGAAGAAAGATTCTCTGTTCATGTTCTCTTAACACATATATAACAGTGCTGTCAAGTTGCATGCGATTATAAATTTGCAGTACATTCTGAGTCACGTGAGGTCCATTCTGAGCTTTTATCCTATTTTTGTATATTTACTGGTTATCAACTCTGGTAGCAGGCTATACATAACCTTGACTGGAAAGTCGTTCTCAAAGAGCAGTTATCTCAGTGCTTCAGTGTTGGCTTAGATGAATGTGTTGGAAGGGTTCTGCAGGGTCTGTTCTGTGTCTGGTGTTATTTAATATTCACGATATTGATTTGGATGAGACAATAGGAACAAGGCTTATTCAGTTTTCCAGTGACACCTGTTCCTGCTTAAACCTGCAACGTTAAAGGAAAAGATTCCAATACGTTGGAGAAACCATTGGGAAGAAAACAGGATTAATTTAAATGAAAAACAACAAAAAAACCAAACTTGGAGAAATGGCACTTTAAGTACAGGCTAGGGAATGGCTGATTAATGTAACTTTTTAAAGAAAAAAGGTTTCTATGGCCGCAAGGCATTACATATGGAGCAGCAGTAAAAAATGGCATGATATGACCAAAATACCCCAAAGCATATAATGGGATGGATGGTCAGGAGCATTTTGGGAAAGATACATAAATACACAAATGCACTGTGCTGTGAGGCAGGATCATTTTGTCCAGGTTTGTACGCAACTGAGAAAGAACAATTGCAGATAGTCCAGCCAGAGTAATAAGAATTATGAGGCAATATAAGCTCTGAGAAAAGGTGGGGGGAGATGGAGTTTTTCAGTTAAAAAGAAGTCTTAAAATGTGAAAAAAAACCCTACTAAAAAAAAAAAAAAAAGATAAATCCTCAAGATTTATGAAAAAAAAAAGAAATTGACATTTGATATCACAAACTTTCCAACACTTATGCCTTTGAAGCACTGGAATGAGAATTCAAGAGCAGATTAGAGAAGAATCTTTCAAGAATGACAGAGAAGAAATAACAGTAATAACAGTAACGGTAATAAAACAATATATAAAGAGAATGACATAAAGTGAACTGACTGACTAGAGATACACCAACAGTACTGTGTCAGAGACCCATGCACCTTGCCCTGCCTGCTTCCTACCCTTATATAGTAGGCATGATGTCAGTTCTAGACGAACCCAGAACAAAGCTTTGCTGTGTTTTCCTGGTAGAAGTTGTGTGTTGGTGAGAATGAAGTAGTGGAGCTGTGAGGGCTTTTGGGGTGTGACTCTGCATTTCTATTCAAATGGACAGACTAACACAGTTTTTATCTGTGCAAGTGTTTCTTTTAAGCAAATTCCCAAGACAGTATAATATATATATATTTAATTTTTTTTCCAAATAATTAGGGATCTGAACTAGATGGGAATAATGCATTTGTTACTGTGTGCTTAAGACTGTATGTGAAAGTCTAATTTTTGTTTGTTTGGACGGGCTTGTGCCAGTGATAGCCTGAAATGATATGGTGTAAGAGCAAGTACAATAACATCTTCTCTCAACTTTAAATAATAAATGATCACTATTACAGGAAAGTGAGAGGCTTCAAATAGGTCATATGAGAACATGGAGCTAGTTGACTTGACAGGAAGGGACATCAGACTGGAAGGATCTGGATTCAGTTTTCGCCCTTGACTTGCCACTGATTTTGAGCAAATCACTTTGTCTCCTCCTTTCCCCTTGACTCCAGTTGCTTTATGTAAGGTAATTCTTTGGAAAGGAATGCAATGTGTGCCTCTCACTGTGTGTTTAACAAGATGGCCACTATTGTTCCACTGGGTACTTCAGGGAACTATTATTATTTAATAATAACAACAGTGTAAGACAGAAAAGGAAAGGTTGTAAGCAAGGCTCATATGCACAGCACAAATCTAGTCCGGTTAGTCACATGAGGCCTTGAAGTGAGAGATTAGTACTATTCAGCCAGATCTGCTTTGCTGCTTATTCCCTTTAAAATATTAATATTCTTCACTTACTGTGTTATTCACAGGAACAATAATAGGAACTGAGTGAAAGGTTTTCATAATAGTCACTCTAGTAGTCCGCATATATTCCTTGCATAATCCAAATCCTATTGTCTTTCATCTCTTCTAGTATTATAAAACACTTTTTCAATAAGTAATTTAAGTAAGAAATATACTTAATGCTATAAATGTTGACATTGGACATTGTGTGATGTGGACATTGTGTGATGGCTCAAAGAAGGTAGACATACTATCCCCAGACCATTTTAAGCATTCAGGTCTATATATACATATTGCGTACAATTTGTTCTGAGTCAGAAGTGTTGATGTGGTAATTTTATAACCTGTTGATTTTGAAGTCTACTGTTCATAGTAAATGTAAACTTTCCAGTAATCCATTATTTGCAAGCACTGTAAGTGAAAGTTTTGTCTGCCGCTGAAACAGATTAGGTCCCTTGAGGCAACTTTTGGGAAACAGAGTTCCCTCAGTGTCAGGTAGAATAGCTTTGCTGAATTATTTCAGTAGACTAATGCCTCTGACCTAATCAGTTTTGCTGATTTAAGTGGTCCACTCTGGAGCCTATTGTGAGTCACAGTCAGGATTTTCAGATTCAACAACACTTACAACTTTATAAAATCAAAAGCATTCTGATTCTGGTGCACTTTTAACCAGTAACTTAACAAGAAAACATTGGAATGAACCTTTTGAGAAGAAAATTAAAGGTTTAAAAAAGGGCTTAAAAAAGGTCTAAGTGGACCTGAAGTGTAGTAAAAAAAATAGAGAAAATAAATCTCTCAGGTTTTATAGCATGTAGCATTTGGGGTAAGGGAGTAGGGGATTGCAGAGAAGAACTCCAGAAGAATAAATTGTAACTTTCAGTACTTGCGAATTATTCAGTCTCTTTGGGTTTGTTTCAGACTAAAAATCAGTAATATTAATACAAAGGATCACAGGATGTCAGGGGTTGGAAGGGACCTTGAAGACTGCGTCCAACCCCCCTGACAGAGCAGGGCCATATAATCAAGCACAGGTCACAAAGGAACGCATCCAGGAGGTCTTGAAAATCTCCAGAGAAGGAGACTCTACAACCTCTCTGGGGAACCTGTTCCAGTGCTCTGTGACCCTTACAGTAATGTTGAGGTGGAACTTTCTGTCCTCTAGCTTACATCTATTTCCCCTTGTCCTATCACAGGGCACTTTAGCAATTAAAAATAATTGGCTCTATGTAATTCAGATCTGTCAAATCTCATACACTGAACATGACATTTCTGCCCTTCTCCTCTTTCGATGCCTTTCTCGGGTTTCTTTACCACTACACCTGTGCATTTGCCATACAGTGCCACAGTCGCTCTCCTACTCCATGAATTGCTGCACAAGAAGTGCTGCACTGCCTGCTCTCGGTTCAGCTGACCAGCTGTGTATATAATATGAATAATATAAAGAATAAAGAAATAAAATATCACCAGTGCCATGCTGCTGCCATGGCATTTCTTGTAGCCTGGTCTTGCTTCAGAGGACCCATAAGAAAGCATTTTGGCTTTTTTGTGGCTCTGTGTGCTGTCATATAGCTGTCATAACACGCAGAACATGTAATCAGTTTTCTACAGTAGTGTAGGAGAAAGCTAAGAAACATGTACATTCGTGTTTACTGCAGAGATGGAAATGGCAACTGAAAGGGATAAGCATCCTGTGGCTCAGGATGTTTTACACGTTTTACATATAAAAAGTGAATATATTTTGTCATATGTAAGTAGCAAAAGGAAGCTATGTGATATATGACCACATAACAAAAATTATTTGGTAAAGGAAAGAGAAATTATTACCCTTTAATCTAAAGCAAAACTACTGCGTAACCACCCAAGACCCGAATGCAAAATTGTTAAAAAATACAAACCAGTGAAGCCACTCCTTATCCCTTTCAGGGAGCGAAATCTACCCACAAGAAGTATTATTTTCCTGTATGCGTGAAAAAGAAATAAATGAGACATTTAAATAAGAGAAGAATCTGTATATTCATCACTTTTATGGAACTGAAATTTGCTATGCGGACATAAGAGTTGCATTTCAGTAGCATTGATAAGTGAATGTCAAAGCATATATTTTTAGGAGACAATCTGTTTACTTTGGCAACTCAAGCATTATTAGTCACTTCTGATAAGGTATCCCTTTTTCATTACCACCTGTGGCCTTTGTCGCTCTGTTTCCTAGTAACATAAAATTGCTTTGATAAAAAGTAATTAACATATTCAGTCATAACAAGACTATACATAAATTTTTATTGTTTCTTCATGAGGCAGCATAGCAAAATGTAAAAGTACGCACTGTTTCCTGTTCTTTTCTTTATTCCTAACCAAACCTGAGAGAATCACACTGAATTATTGAAGCATCTATATAACCAAGCCCATTAAAATAATACAATTAGGTTTAAAAATGCCAGTTAGGATTGCTGTTTTAGATCAGGGAATATTTAATGAACAAGAGGAAAAATAACCTTGGGTAATAATCAAATAGAAAATTATTATTGTGAGAGCTTTGAGAAAATTGCACCAATTCAGAGATACAGAAAATAGTTAAGACCCCTTTCAAAATATAATTGTGAATGATTTCTGTTGTGAATTACCTTGATTTATGTAACCATGTTTCAAAGTTGTGATAGTCCTAAACCAGGAAAACCACTAATTTTAAAAAGTTTTGTACAAGGAATGTCATTTAGTTTTATTCAGATAATTACTCATGTTAACATACAGAAAAAATATATGTTCATATGTATGTACGTGTTAGGAACTCTATTTTTCAGGATGATAGTTTCTTTTCTTGCTCATGCACTTAATATGTCAAAGTCAAGGCAGGGAAACTACACCACTGGTGGCAGAAGCAATTCCCTGAATTAAATTAGTGATTACTGCAATATATTGCAGAATGGTTGAAGTCGGAAGAAGTCTTTGAAGACCATCTTGTCCCACCCTTCTGCTCAAAGCAGAGCCAAATACTGCAAGTTGCCAAAGATGGAATCCAGTTGGACTGGAGTCTCCACAACCTCCTCAGGCAACCTCTGCCAGTGTCCAATTACCCATACAGTAAAAAAAGTATTTTCTTGTATTTAAATAGAATTATAGTTTTTCCCGTGTATCAGTTTGTGCCCATTGCCTCTTGTCCTGTCACAGGACACCACTGAAAAGTGTCCAGTTCAGTCTTCTTTATTCCCATAAGGTACACACTGAGAAGATCACCCTGATCTGCCTTTTCTCTTGGCTTTCTCATCCTCTATTCATATGAGAGCTGCCTCAGTCCCTTATCTGTGTGGCCCTTTGCTTGATCTCTTTGGTATTTACACATCTCTCTTCTTCTGGGTAGCCCAAAATTGGACACAGCACTGCAGATGTAGCTTCACCAGTGCTGAGCAGAAGGAAGGGATCATGTCTTCAATCTGCTGTCACACTCCCAGTGCAGCCCAGGAAGATGTTGGTGGCTTTGGTTTTTTTCTGCAATTGCAGAACACTAGTTCATACTCAATTTCTCATCCACCAGGTCTTTGTCCGCAAAGCTTCTTTCTGGATGAAAACCATACTGGTACATAGGATTATTCCTCCCTGGATGTAGGACTTCCCATTTCCCTTTGCCAAACTTCATAAGAGTCCTTTTTCTCCATTTCTCAATCCTACTAAGGTCCCTGTAGATTTCAGGACAACCCTCTGGTGTATTATCCATTCCCCTTTGTTTTGTGTATTCTGCAAATTTTCTGAGGGTGCACTCTATCCCATCATCCAGGTCACATCCTTAACTGATGTCAAGGTAAAATACATCCATTGTTCTCTCTTCATCCACCAAGAGAGTTGTTCCACTGTAGAAAGCTATTGGTTTGATCAAGCACAATTTCTCCTCCATAAATCCATGCTGACTACACCTAACCACCTTCTTGTCCCTCATATGTTTAGAAATGGCTTTCATGATTACTTTATCACCTTCCCAGGGATGGATGGAGGTGAGGCTGACTGACTTGTAGTTCCTGGCGTCCTCCTTCTTGAAGATAAAAGAAGTGATATTTCCTTTCTTCCAGGCTTCAGAAACCTCCCTGGCTTGTGATGACCTTTCAAAGATATTTTGAGGATGGTGTTGCAATGATGGCAGCCAGCTCCCTCAGCACCCATGGGTGCATGCAATCCAGGTCTACATTGTTTATTCCCATTTAGTTTACATGTTGAGGGGCAGAATTTACATTACTGAGGTTGAGGTTAAGTCTTCCTTGTTCCAAGCTGTCTCACAGGTCTCAGGACAGGGTTGCTGAAGGCCGGTCTTGCCAGTGAAGACCAAGGTGAGGAAGGTGTTGAACACCTCAGCCTTTACCACGTCCTGTGTCACCAGATTTTCATTCCCATTCACCTTGGGGGCCACACTTTCCATAGTCTTCCATTTGCTGTTGATATATCTGTAGAAATCCTTCTTACTGCTTTTCCTGCCATTGCCATATTCAGCTTCAGGTGGGCTTTGACTTTCTCAGCCATATATTCCTTAATTAAATCTTTTAAGGGAAAAAATGTATGCCAAATATGTTAGTGTACATGTGGGTGTGTGTTTATTTATCTGTATTAGTGTGTATGTACATATGTGTCTGTATATATTTAATATGACTGAGTAAACATAAATACATTATGTTGTTAAATTCTGTTGACCATTCAAACAGACTGAAAAGAAATGTCATCCTTTTCTATATTTTCTATATCTAGATTTCAGTGGCCTGTAAGAAAAGAAACCCTGAAAATTAGTGTGGATAGCACAACTAAGCATTTGACTTCCAGATTGGTGGAATACCAATACAAGTGGTACTTGTTCTTGAAATGTGACCTCCCTGCTCTTGAACAATAGGTGTCATAGACAGAGTTACTCATTTAGAGTAATGTTGGTGGAAACAGTGGCTTAGGAGCCCATTCTGTAAACTATTTTTCAAGTTCAGGAGCCGATGCATGTAACGACAGAAAGGTTAAGTATCTACCAGTACCATATATATCCCTAAAGTTTGCATGTACATAGAAGTCATGGAACTAATATTAAATTTAAATAGTTGCAATTCAATATGTAATGTGGAAACAGCAACTCAGCAACTGATTAGGCAACACCTTATACAAAATAACATACAGTGTTCATGAAATAGACAAAATAGGAAATTTGTGTCTGCATATGAATGTGATTTTGCACTCAGGAGTGATGTATATTAGAGTGCTGGCAGTATCAATCCCATTGATTACAAACCAATAGCACAAGTAAATAGCAATTTACAGAGAGAAGAGAGGAATACTTTTTCAATAGCATAATTGAAGGCAGAGAAATTAGAGATTATTTTTTCTGTTGCAGTTCAGACAGATAGATATGTTCAGTTTGTGTTGGGGTTTTTTTGTTTTGTTTTGTGAAAAGTGAGAAATGCTGAATAATATGTTCATTCACAAAATAAAGCCCTCTATTAAGACAATGTCAAAATATTTACCATTTTATGATGTCACATAAAGCTTTTTTGTTACCAGACATTCACATCTGTGGGGTGTTTTTTTTTTTTGTTTGTTTGTTTTCATGTAGATCTATTTAGTTGCTAGGAAGGTGCACATTGTGATCATGGCATTTTTTGATTCACATTAACACTCTGTGCTTTTATTTGTGTCCAGAACTGTTAGTAATTTCCTACCGAGTATCAGTGCTTGCTGAATAGTGATACTGATTGCCCTGACACTTTTTGGTGTGCAGTCTAGTCTCAAAGATTGCAGGCGATTAGAAACCAACCTGGGTGACTCCTGTGAATATTCTATGTGAACTTTAGTCCTCGTGCACTTCTCTGTAATAAAATGGCATAAGGTAAAGTAAGAGATGTTACAGAAATTGCCATTGAGTAGTATTCAGTGTTAAGTGTCATTTATTGTTTCACTTCCATGACAGTTTTCAAAAGACTGATCATGAATTTCCATTGCTACAGTCCATAACTATTTTTATTGATTATCTTGGCAAACAGAAGTCTCCTTAGTATTCAAAAAGAATGGATGGAAATGGCTCTTTTTATAGCATAGGAATGAGGTGATTGCTTGCCTTTACCAGCTTTATTTCATATTGTTAATAACTAGGAATATATTACAACCACATTTATGATATTCATTTTCAAAAACAAAATCTAAACCAGTTTCTCTAGCTAGATATTTCTCTTATTGGGCTATTACTGCAAGTGAACTGTAAAGTATTTTAGTGTAAATTATTCGTGTACAAATTTTACTTAGTATTTACAGAAAATGAAATGTTGGAATATTAATTGTTTCATAAACTATTCTCTTCACTCATAAAATATATCAAAATTTGTTCAAAACAAAAATACTAAAATATCAAATGAGTAATATTTCAGAATGCAAAGAGAAATATATTGTGAATTTTATGTTGCTCAGTCTTGACTGTTACATTTGAGTACAAAGTCTTCATGACCAGAGAAAAGGACAAAATTCATCAAATAAATTATTCATTAAAAATGATTGCCCATCTGTAGTGACATCATGGAGAGTAATGGTCTCTTTTTACATTATACTGTTCAGGCCAAACTTAATCTACAAGTACATTAATATTTGAATTTGATATTCTGAACTAATTGAGTCAGCATTACAAAGTTTAATGGAAACAACAATTTAAGACCTTTATCTTGCTATCTTGTTCTTAGAAATAGGCCCTTTCACTCATACTAAATTCTTCCCAGTCTAAGTCACTACAGGAAAGGTTGGTGAAAATTCAGAGTAATGTTGAAGCTGTGATAAACATGGAAACAACTTTCACACAGCAATTGAATCCAAAATTATGTTGTCATTTTAAACAGTAAAAATCATTGCTTCAAATACCAGTGAGATCAGCCGAGGTCCTTACTGTTTGTTGCAGTATTGAATTTGTGCCTGGAGCTGTTGGGAATGATTCAAACACACACTAGGATATGTTCAAAAAGACAATTTTTTTTTCTCAGCTTAGCTGGAAGTGAGCACTACAATTAATCTCATCTAATTTATAAGCCCTTTGATTTGGTCATATTGTCTGAGTTGTCATCTAGGATGTATTTGTAGATAGGAGAGACAGTCAGGAATTTCTATGAGGCAGCTAAATTATCTCCATTAATGACACAGAAATGGCAGTGGTGAATACACATGCATGTACATCTGGTAGAAGAGAAACAAGACACATGTGACCTGGAAGACTGGCAGCATTTCTTTCAGTAGTGTCATTATCATACTTATTGTACCTGGTCAAGACTTCTATACATCAGATGAATCCCTCCCCCTAATGTCATTTTCTGTCTCCTCTGACTTTGAAAGTGCCATATCTTAGGTGTATATGTGGCTAGCCCAAATGCAGACACCTACAGTGTACAGAGATATACAGCTGGCATAAATAGATCCTACCTTTCTTGTCTCTGAACTTAAATTATATTTACAAGAAGGACCACTGATTTATGTCATGGTGGAGTGAGTCAGAAGTTTGGTACTGACTTCCTTGACTGCCTGGGAGAAGGTGCTTGGTGCAAAATCTGTGACTGATAGCAGTTGGTTTTTCAGTCTCTGTAAATGGCAAGGAGCATTATACTTTGATTTTGACTTAAAAAATGTGTTTATATCATAGATAAATACTTGTTCCTTTGGTGACCAAAAAAAAAAAAAAAAAAAGAAGCCAAAACCTGAATATTCTTGATACTTTTGCAGCTCTTTCAGTTTTAAATCTGTAGGAAAAGAATTTACTCAGTGTCTCCTAAATCACTACAGCTATGTGGATAAAAAAAGAACTATAAAAATATATCTGAATTTGCATATATATTTCTATCAGAATCAAGATCTGAAAATCATATATCTAGAGCAAAATCCTATATACAATTTCTATTTACTATAAATGTACTCCCATTTGAGTCCACCATCAGCAAATTTGCTGATGACACCAAGCTGGGAGGGAGTGTCGACCTACCAGAGGGCAGGAGGGCTCTGCAGAGGGATCTGGATAGACTGGAGAGTTGGGCTGACTCCAATGGAATGAAGTTCAACAAGGCCAAGTGCCGGGTCCTGCACTTTGGCCACAACAACCCCATGCAGCGCTACAGGCTGGGCACGGAGTGGCTGGAGAGCAGCCAGGTGGAAAGAGACCTGGGGGTGCTGATCGACAGGAAGCTGAACATGAGCCAGCAGTGTGCCCAGGTGGCCAAGAAGGCCAATGGCATCCTGGCCTGCATCAAGAACAGTGTGGCCAGCAGGAGCAGGGAAGTGATCCTTCCCCTGTACTCTGCGTTGGTGAGGCCACACCTTGAGTATTGTGTTCAGCTCTGGGCCCCTCAGTTCAGGAAGGATATTGAGGTGCTGGAGCGGGTCCAGAGAAGAGCAACCAGGCTGGTGAAGGGACTTGAGCACAAGTCCTATGAGGAGAGGCTGAGGGAGCTGGGGTTGTTTAGTCTGGAGAAGAGAAGGCTTAGAGGTGACCTCATCACTCTCTTCAACTACCTGAAGGGAAGTTATAGTCAGGTGGGGGTTGGCCTCTTCTCCCAGGCAACCAACAACAGGACAAGGGGACATGGGCTTAAGCTCTGCCAGGGGAAGTTTAGGTTAGATGTTAGGAAGAAATTCTTTACAGAGAGGGTAATCAGGCATTGGAACGGCCTGCCCAGAGAGGTGGTGGATTCACCATCCCTGGAGGTTTTTAAAAAGAGATGGGACATGGCCCTTAGTGCCATGATATAGTAATTGGAGTTGGATCAGGGGTTGGACTCGATGATCTTGGAGGTCTTTTCCAACCCAATCTATTCTATGATTCTATGATTCTATGATTAGAGATGTGCTAAAATTAAAGGGCTGTAGACATCGTGCAAGTTTAGGGATAAAATTATAGATCAGGGTTTATAATGGGAAGCAAAAATAAAATAAACTTTTTGAGCTGAATCCAACCAATCTCAGTATTCAAAAGATGCTTCACAAAGAATTCCATCCATTTAGTCTGAGACCTGTTTGAAAAATCTTTCCCCAACCGGTACAGTCTTATGGCAATAAATTCAGGTATACTTTTAATCCAGGAAATCAGTAATTTGGATAAAGTAGTAACTGCAGTGCATCCATTTCCAAAGTGTAAAGTGATAGAGAGAATTTAAAATTTATGTATGTGAGGGGGACTGTTTTTAATATTCCATTATTTATTTATTTGTCTCTGTAACCTTAAACCTGATTTTGGAGCTATGTCAATGTTAGTGACACCTGTGTTTATAACTGTAATCTTTACAGGTCTTTCTACAGAGGGATGATTAACTTGTATGTTTATAAGTCTTACTTCTTTAAAGGAAGTCCATTCAAATGACACTGTGTGTTGAGGTGGAGACTTGATTTAAATGCTCACAGCATTCAGGTTACCAGTACTAAAAATTTGTTGGCAGAAAGGAAATGCTTTGAAAAATATTTGGATTTTTCTGTAACTAGAATATGTTTCATTATTTTTGAAGCTTCTTTAAATATATGAAAGTATTTCAGAGACAGTATTTCCAGAAAAATTGCTGAAGACAGTGATGATATCAATATCACAAGAAAAGAATTGCAGTATGGTTAATGCAGCAATATCACCTTGAGAATGGGAAGCTGCATTCAGGGGACAGCAGGATATTAGGAAACCTGAGCTATGACTATAAGCAGTTGTTTAGAAAGAATAAGGACTATGGTACGAAAACAGATATTCAGCTTTATCCTCCTGTGTCCCTGGGAGTTGATGTAGTGGAACAGAGTACTCAGCTGGGATCAAGGAGGGATGGCATGGCCATCATCAGTAAGATGAGATGCAGCTGACTCAAGAAATTCCCTTTGCAAATAAATCAGACTTCCAGGCTAAGAAAAGGAAAATTATTTTGCTAATAGTATAGGACTGCAAGAACACAAAACTCTCGTCTCATCTGTGGGTATGGTCAAACTCTTTGATGGGCTGTAAGTTCGTTTACCTCTGCTGACTGCTTGGTGAGTGGTAGCAGCTTCAGGTAGAGGCCCAAGAGAAGAAAAAGATCAAAGAAACAAGAAGAGTGAATAAGATTTATGTTTAGAGTAGGTTATATTATAGGTTTACGGCTTTCTATTTGCTGCTTTGGGTATTCCTCTATACAGTTTTGAAAAACACTCCAGAGGGAAATGCAACCAAAAGTGTGAGAACTTGAATTGGAATGAGTGATGACATTAAAAAAAAAGAGAAATAAACGAAAACCAAAACAACAAAAAACCCCAAACAAACAAAAAAAATGAACACAAACAACAACAAAAAAAAAAAACAACAAAACAAACAGAAAAAAAAGGCAACAAAAAAAACGAGAATGCAGGTAAAATAGAACACAGGCAGAAGACTAGTGCAGGGCTGAATAACTCTCCATTTTATTTAATTTACTGTTTTCTTTCCGGCAATGGAATACCTCAAATTTACATGATGGCAAAAAGTGCTGTTAAAAACTAACAGTAATTGTATACCTCATTGCTTAAATTTCCTCAGTTTCAGAGTAATGGGAGATGACAACTGCAAAATCACTGTTTAAAGGTGACATTAAAAGATTGAGGGGAATATAAACCTGTTTGACTTCTCTATTAGAAAAAAATTGTAAACATATGTATAACTGTGACAGAGAATTATTCATCTTTTGTGTACAGAAGATCACAGCAAAGCAATTTATAAAGGTGTTAAATATACCTGATTTTCAGTAAGAAACTTTACTCAGTCTTTACTGGGTTATCTAGAGGAGGACTTTCTGGGGGAGGCTTAAAGGATCGGAGATTAAATTTAGGAATAAATGGTCAGTTTCTCCAGAGCAGAAAGGTTCCACCGAAGCATGAGATGAAGCTTTATGAATGACCTAAAAAGTACAGGTTGGGACATAAAACTCAAGTGATTAAATTGTTGATCCTACCAAATTATTAAGTGTGATTAAATTAAAATAAATTTAACTAATCTATACTATAGTTATAGGTGCATGCAATAATAAGCATGTGGGTGAACAATGTTGATCTATAGATACTACTCTTCGGGAAGAAGTCCTTAAGAGGACAGTTATTAAATCTCACTTCTCAACAACTGTAAAAAAGACAAAAACTTGGGAATTTTTAAGAATGGCCAATGGAAAAAACCACATCATTCTACTAATTCCAAATAAATTATTTCCCTTCATCTTAAACATTGCGTTCAGTTCTGCTCACCTCTAATAAAAAAGATTAGAAGAGCTTGAAAATGTGCAAAGGCAATCAGAAAAAAGATCATCAGAAATACAATACAACTACTTCTATATAACCACAGGATGGATTATTAAATAGACTGAGTCTTCAGCATTGAAAGGAGATGATTGATTGAGGTCAGAGGAAATGCTGTAGATCTCCAAAACATATGGAGAAAATGGCCAGGTCATGATAGATCACCATATTTTTATTGTACGAGGAAAACTTACTGGCATTCATTAAAATTGTCAGGCAGAAAGTTTAAGAGAAATGTAAGTAAGCACTTTTATCACATGACCCACAATTGTGGAACTCACAGGATGTTGCTGTGGTCAGATGTATAAAAACATTCAAAGAGCAATAGCATAACTTACCAGCACAAAGCCTGTTGAAACTGTAGGGAAGCTGTTAAATGCAGTTAACACACATGGAATCAGGTTATCCTTAAACCACAGACTACTGGTAGTTGGAAACATGTCAAGGGAAAGTTTTCACTGTACTATTCTCCTGTTCTTATGATTTTTCTCTAGATACTTGCTATTTAATCATTTTATCTGATGTTGAATGAAATACATCTGAGACCCTGAGGGCCTGGAGGTTAAGTAGCTCATGGACTGCCTCCTGTCCATTTTTGCCTTAGTCCTTTCAAGGCAAATTGGCTAAATCTGGCTACATAATGATGAGTCTCTTCCCATCCCCTTGTGGTTCTCCTATGGCCCTGGTTGTGTCTGCGTGTGTTTTATGAATTGTGCCTGAAATAATGTGAGGACTGTGTTGAAGCCTGCCAGAACAGGCTCTTCTGATATGCTGTGGAGGTTATGGGTTCCATGGCAGCAGGTGTGGGGAAGTGATTATTCCCTCTACTCAGCAACCATGAGGCCACATCCAGAATACTGCATCCACTTTTAGGATTTCCAGTATAGCACAGACACTATTATATATTGACATGTTTGTCTGCCAGGATTCTGAAGCCATCTTCAGAGCTGCTGCATTTGCATGTTGTTGTTCCATCCCAGATGCAGGTACTTGTCTTTGCAGCATTTCATGAAGTTTATGATGGCCCATTTCTTTATCTCTCATATCTTTTTTAAATAGTAGCTCTAACTTCCAATTTGTAACATACAGGAGGTCCATTCTGAACCATCACTGACAGAGATTCATTTATTCATTCATTTGATTCATTAGCCTTAGAATCAGCTTTTGAGAAATAGTACCCCAAACTGTCTGCCTGTTAGAATTTGAACCATTAGCCTTAATTCTTATTTGCCACAACCAGTGTTTCATCCACTTTGTAACTCACACACCAAGTCCATCTTTCCCCGGTTTGGATACAAGGATGCTATTGACAAATTTGTCAAAAGCTCTACTATAATCAAAATAAATGTCTTCCAGTGCTTCCTTCCCACCACCTCCACCATCCACAGGGGCTTTTAAGTCCTCATAGAAAGCAATCAGGTTGGTCAAGTGCAGTTTGCCCTGGGTAAATCTGTGATGGCTGTTCACAGACACCTCTTGTCCTTAATGTGCTTGGAAATGGATCCATGGGGGCTTGCTCCATAAACTTCACAAGGCTTTCATATTTTCAGGTTAAACAAAGTGAAATATAAGCCAAGGTAAAAGTTGTATTCTGAAAATTCTTCTTTCATCCTAATAGCACTGATTGAGACTTATTCCAGTTTGTATTAATCTTTTTTTTGGTGAATGATGGATTTTGCATAGAGTGTTCTAGAAAACATAATATTCTTCCTTACAACACTGCAGTAATACTTGCCTTTGATTCTGCAAATACATAGTGTGACACATAACATACAAATGTTGTAACCATCATTATGCTGTCATCTTTCAGTTATCCTCTCTTTTCAGTTATCCTCTCTTAAACAAGTAAACCTAGTTCTGTCTTATCTTTTGTTATTTCCCCTCCACTTAATAACATTGTTTCTTAACTGTGTGGCCTTTTTTTTCCAATTCTATTATTCCCGAAGATCCACTTATCCCTATATGGTATACTTATCCCCCTGTCCTGTATCTTGAATAAAATTCATTTGTGTACTCCTGCTCTTTGTGCCAAGATCACTAATGAAAATATTCTTAAGAAATCTCATGATTTAATTCCAGGAAAATATGCAGCTTTCTCGAACCAGTTTTCTCTCTACCTCAATTATTGTTGTAATGAATGTTAAAAATTTTTATAGAAACACTTTTTATATAAACTAATGCTTTCAAGTGTTATCATATTTAACATTTGGGGAGTCTGAAAAATATATCCATGATACTTCATAGTTTCTAAATAATTTATTTTCTAGATATAAAGCCAGTCTGGCACCTATGCTTCTATATGCTGTATATAAGTTTTTCCCTTATTGACATTCTTTGAAAATATATTTTATTTCAAAAATTGCTCTAAAAAATATATTTTTTTAACATCCTAAAGGAATGTGTATTTTTATAAGTTTCATTTTATCTTTCTCATGGTGTTTATATTTGCTAATGTCTGGTCATATGAAACCCTGTGCAAGACACCAATGTTTCTTGTGAGAAAAGTGAGAGTGTAACAAAGGTTTAGATGGAAAATTACAAAGTATATTCCTACAAAAAAAAAAAGAAAAATGTATTAGATGGGAAGAAATCAGTGGGGCAGCTTGTCGCGATACCATCAACAAAAGGAGACATACCTTCTATTCAACAGACATGACAGGTCTGTTGAAGTTAATTGGATTGTTTTCACTTGCCTTGCAAGTCTAAGAACTATCCCACCTTCTTTGAATCTGCAGGATGGATGGACCTATTTGCCAGACCCCAGAACACAGAATCACAGAATTGCCTAGGTTGGAAAGACCTTTAAGATCATCAAGTCCAGTCATTAACCTAACACTGACAAGTCCTTGACTAAACCATGTCCCTAAGCACCACGTCTACATGACTCTTAAATACATCCAGGCATGGGAACTCCACCACTGCCTTAGGTAAACTGTTCCAAAGCCTGAAAATTCTTCCAGTAAAGAAAGTCTTCTTACTATCCAATCTAAACCTCCCCTGGAGCAGCTTGAGGCCATTTCCGCTTGTCCCATTACTTGTAACTTGGTTGACCAGACTGACCCACACCTCTCTACAACTACCTGAAAGGAGGTTGATAAGGTCTCCCCTGAGCCTCCTTTTCTCCAGGCTTAACAGCCCCAATTCTCTCAGCTGTTCCTCATAAGACATGTTCTCTAGACCTCTCACCAGCTTCTTTGAACACAATCTAGTACCTCAATTCTTGTGGTGAGGGGCACAAAACTGAACACAGTACTCAAGATGTCATCTCAACAGTTCTGAGTACAGGAGTAGAATCACTTCCTCGGTCCTACCAGCCACACCATTCCTGATACAGGCCAGGATGCCGCTGGCCTTCTTGGCCACCTGGGCACACTGCTGGCTCATATTCAGCTGACTATCAATCAATCAACAGATTAGGGAAAGGAAAGAACATGAAGGAGAATGTAGCATTTCTCACTGATGTTCTCAGATGTAGCATGGTAGTGTGTTGTAACTGTAGCTGCACAGCTGCAGGATGCAAACTATGACTGTTTCCAGTACAGTAAGATTAGAAGTACAACTGCCCTCACAGTGTAGTTGGAATCACAGGGGAGAAGAGTGGTGCTTGTATTGCAAATCTGTGATCTGTAGGGATGCCTGGGATATCTCACTCAGGTTCAATCCCTGTAATTTAACAGGATCTTTATTCACATTTAGCCACATTATTTGGCAACCCATCTATAACAGCTATAGAGGCAAAACCCATGGTGCAGATGCAGGTATACCAGCAACAGCATTTTGTCCTTCATTAAAGGAGTGTGAGTTTTACCACTGAATTCAGCAGCTAAAACATGGTGTGATTTTGAAAAACTCAGTTTATATTCAAATGTTAACACTTTCATTTTATGGAATTATTAATCAAGAATCACTAAAAGATTATAATAAATAGAAAATGTATGAGATAATTGCCTTGACTACCCTTTCCACATGTCTTTATTAATTTTCATTTATAAAGAAAACCAGAAAAAATATGAAAACATTTCCTTGTAGATAAAAGTGTTATTTTGCTTTCCATTCAGACGAAATACTGTCTTAGGACATTTACATTCAAACGGTGTTCAGATCAGTGGAGTGGAAGTAAAAGCAACAGGGTTGTTGGGTTCTTTTATAATTATGTGAAAGGAGTTATCACATCACTTTATGAACAGCAAGTTTTTAGGTCAGGGATTATTCAGAGACAAGCCATAAAATAAAGAATAATACAGTGAGGATATGAGTAAAATAGTAGAATCAGCACTTCTTACTCTATTTAACTGGAAAAGGATGAGGACTGCCTTGGGAACTAATGCTTCTTAACAGTATTTGGGCAGGGGGCCAAAAGAAAAATGCATTTCAGAAGGAGAAAGATGGTCCAGTAGTCCGTACGATAGGTAATCATGGCAAGCCACCCTAAAGCAGCTAAATCCAGGATTTTATATTATCACAGAATCCTAGGGGTT
>VWZY01004667.1:1158-35227 GCA_013399075.1 Chloroceryle aenea
CCCCCAGAGCAGCCCACACAGGAACACAGGGCTGCCTGCTCCAGTGGCTGACTACTCTTGCTGTGAAAATGTTTCCCTAATGTCCAGTGTGAACCTGCCCTGCTGCAGCTTGAATCCATTCCCTCTTGTTCTATCTAACGCTCCTTCCCCAGCAAACTGCTCCCCTAGAGCATGCCCGAGGGGAGCGAGCCTGCTCCTTCCCTCGTTTGCCTTCTCTGAGGTTTACCAGCCTTTCCTCAGCACCTGCTGCTGAGTGCAACCGGGAGACATCCGGGCAGCTCTCCAAGGATTCTTCCAGCAGAGAAACCCAACTTTTGGAAGCCAACTGAATGCAAAGCAGGATTAGATCTGACTCCTTAATACTCCTAGTCCTGATGTCACAGCAGTGCCTCCACCCTGTGCACGGGCAGCTTCATGTCTAGTCCCACCCTGGACTCCAGCAGGTAAAGCAATACCAGGTATTTATTCTGTAACACTTCACAATCTATATAATCTGTTTCATCTCTTTAATTGCCTTTCTTTGTTAAACAAGGTGGAGACATCATCAGACAAGGGGTGGTACCTTTGGAAGAGGAGAGGCCTTTCCAAGAACCACTGGGAGATGGGCTGTTACCCCAAACCCATCAGAGTATCAGCAAGAAATCTGCTTTTACCTCATAAAGTTACGACGCAGCTGCCTCCCCTTAGCTCCCGGTTGCTCTGGCACTGCCTCTGTGGTGCACGGTGCTCTTTGCCACATCACTCCGAGTCACCACTAAACCCATCCCAACAGAAACCCAAACACTGCAGTCCTTTCCCCACGCTGCTGGCCTGTGCCACGGCCACAGAGGCCGGTGAGCTCGGCGATGGGGCACCAGCGGCAGCGAACGGCTCTCTGGCAGTGGGTGACAGTCAGGGTGACAGCTGGGAGCCTGCAAGGGTGACTCTAAACACATGCTTAAACACGGCGCTTGTTTGGCCAATAATCAGTAACAGCGAGAGGGAGACATCAAACAAAATAATAAATTGTCTGCTGGCCTTCAAATTGGATCCCTTTTTTTTTTTTTATTTGATTTTGCTAGGATTTATTCCATTTGACAAACCATGCTGTTTAGAATACAATAGTGGCATAATCACAGCCCGAGGCCCTCATTCTTCAAGATAATGGGATACTTATTCATCTAAGGCAGGTACAAGTCTGTCCTTGGCTTTCATTTTACAAGATTACTTGTATTTCTGTCTCGTGTGCAAGAGGTGAGATCTGTCAGAAAGCAATTTTCACCCAATTTGGACTTCTGCATCTGTTCCCTTTAAACTCCTTCATCACGGGGTTTTTTTCCTTCCCCTCACCACTTGATGCACATTTGGCAAGCAACCCGAGGACAGCCACTTTCCACCCCCCACCACCCCCCTTCTGAACAAATAAATATATAAATGGCATCTCCAGCCCTGTTGACATAGCTCGATGATTTATCAGTTAAGTGTGACAGCACAGGAATTTTTCAGCCTACAAGACGTCCTGGCTGCTGTGTGTTCCACTTCATCCTCGAGAAAAAGAGAGCTGCACTCACTTTGGTTCAGCCTGCCAGTCTGAAGGTTCAGCAGATACCAGATCCTGGTGCCCCCCAGAGATGTGCCAAAAAGTGATGTCTCTAAAGCCAACTGGAGTGCCTGAGCTAAGGTCCTGATTCAGGCTTTTGAGAGCTTAATGTCAATATTTTTTGGAACTAAAGTTGAATTAAAAGTGGGTTCTTTTTTCATTAATTTAATTTTTGGCAGGAGCGTGATGATTTTTTTCAGGTCTGGTTGGGGAAGGAAAAGAAAGGAAAGCAAATTGTGCCTCTAGCAAGGCTCTGCTTAGTGCTAAACTGAAACATTTGGGGTGGGCTTTTTCAGTTAAAAATGAAGTGGAATAGGGAAAAATATGTGATAATCGTTTGGATCTAGAAAGTATTTGGGTAAAATTCTGGTTATATGGGATTCCAGCCTTTCCAGATTCCCTGTGTGCAAACTAACTGCTCTCTACAGCTCCCTGGAGGGAGGTGGCAGTGAGGTGGGGGTTGGTCTCCTCTCCCAGGTAACTGGTGATGGGACAGGAGGAAACGGGCTTCAGTTGCTCCAGGGGAGGGTTAGGTTGGATATTAGGAATTAATTCTTTACTGGGAGAGTGGTGAGTAGCCGGTTGGAGCTGATGATTTTGAAAGTCTTTCCAACCTCGATAATTCTATGATTCTATCTGGGAAAAGCTCTTCTCATTTCCCTGCATTTTTCCCCTTCCTTACTCCTGCAGCCTCCTGTGTTGCTTTTGGGCACCCTGGGTTAATTTGTCCTTAACTTTCGATACTGAAAATGCAACAACTCCACCTCTGTTGATGCTTTTCTCTCCTTTCCCCTCTTCCCCATCATCCTTGCTGACAGCTGCAGGAAGGTGGGTGGATGGGAAGCCCCCCTCTCTATCCCAGCTCCTGTGCTGAGACCCGATGGAGCTGGGACACATTCCTGCAGGTAACATAGACCTGCAAACGTCCTGGGAGGTGGAGTGGCTTCAAAACGCAGGTGGAAGCAAAGCAAACAAACAAAATTGGGGAAATGGAGCTGAAATCAAAAGCACATCTCTCATCTCTCTTTGTTTAAGCTGCTTAGAAGAGCTCCGTGCAAAGGGGAATTACTCTGAGGCCACTCAGACACCTTTCTTTTCTCTGTGGGTGTCTCCAAAGGCAAAACTAATTCACTTCTTCTGCTCCATCAGGTCTCCCCTCATTGTTCCCTACTAATGTTAATTCTTTTTTCTTTTTTTTCTGTCTTACTTCAGAAACATTCCTGCCTGAGTAAATCATCTCCAGCTCGGAGAGCAAGGAGAGGAAATGAAGACGTTATTGAGGGGTTGAGAGTTATCTCATGTTTCAGAGTGGAGCAGGCCTGGGGTTTTTCTTCTTTCTTTTAAGGTGCCTGTTATGGGGAGGTGAGGCAAACATGTTAAATGGCTTCTCTGGGGGAGAGAAGGCTGGAGTGGAGCAGGACTGGTCCTCAGGAAGCTGTGACGCTTCTCTCTTCTCTTGATACACCAATAAATATGTCCTGAATTCCACACGAGGGTCCATCTACAGCAGAAAATCTCCTAGGGACAAGTTTCATCTTTGGTGGTCTCTGCAGGGTGATCTCAAGAAGCTTTTACTACGTGGTTCCCAATTTTACTGAGGGAAAGGAGGAGGCTGGACTTAGGCAGGTGTCAGAGGAGACTTTTTTTTGTGACGTGAAGAAAAAGTGAAGCTGACATATAACTTTTGAGTATTTTTTTATGCCTTCAACAACCAGAAGCTGAAGGAAGCTGAAGGGAGCTGAGCCACTTCTAGCAAGCAAGTGATTTATCTTGTTAGAGGAAAGTTCATTTTTTAACTAAAGAACAATGAGACCACGCACATGAAAACCCATCAGCAAGGTTTTTTCCAGGGTCACACAGTGGATTTCTTTTTTTTCTAGGGCAGCTGTGGAAACCTGCATGAAAGTTTTAAGCTGGCTTCATAACTCCTTTGTTTGTCTCCATTCCTTTTCATGATGTCCTTGGAGAAATGATCTCCTGTCCCCAGCAACCACCAAACCACTCAGATGGACCACTTGGCCTAACTCACAGACCCTTTGTGGTGCTCATGACCTATTCATTGACTCCATAAGAAAGAAATAATGGTGAAATCAGCAAAAGTATTGCACTTGGGATTGACCTGTGCTCGCAGCCACCTTTGCAGTAATGGGTGGTGTGAAGTTCACTGTGCAAAAATAGGATCTCCAGAGCCAGTCTGGGGACAGCAGGTGCCTCATCTGAGCTTCCCCATGATGGTGTGGGCCCATAAGCCATGCCATGGGCATCTTTTGTTATGGAATAGCTCCAGTCTGATCTCATTCCCATGTCCAATATCATCTAACTTTTAGTCTCCCCGTGGCCTGTGGCAAGGATTTCCCCCAGCTAATGATGCACTCTGCACACAAGACCTCCTTAGGTTGCTTTGCAGATGAGGGTGTCACCTTAGGTTTGTTTATGCATCTCCCCAGTTCTCCCCCGTGCAAGAGGAACAACCCCATGGGCTTTGCAAGCGGCACATGAGCTGTGCTGGGAGCTGGGTGGAAAAAAGTGCTGTGCAGACAGAGTCACCAGCATGGAATACTTTAGATCAGTCTGAATCATTTTATGCTGGCCGTTATAAACCTACCCAGGCTACCCAGCCATGTCCCAGCGTGGAGCAGTCATTGTGGGATCTGCTTTTCCACCACGATGCCCATAAAAAAAAAAGCATAAGGAGGAAGATTGGTCTCCAAGGAGATGAGGAATCCTACCAACATCATCTTTTCTTGGACCTATCACTCTGTTCAGTGAAATAACCTCGCACCCCTGTGTATCAGTTGGCCCATGTGTTTTCTTGTGGACACGGTGCAATCCAACACTCTGATTGTTCCCTTTACTAACGCAGAGAGAATGTGCTTGAGAGAAAGCCAAGCCGAAGGAAATCCCTACCTTGCTAGTGGACTGGCTATGCTTTCTGCCTCCGTGTGTGAGTGAATGAACTTTGCTTTAGGTCCCTGCGTTCCCTGCTCAGCACTTGTCAGGAAGGTGATTTGCAAAACCCCCCAGAGTGGATGCTGCTGAAAGCTGGGAGGTCTCTGAGCGTGGCATCTGGTCTGGTGGCTTCCAGGAAAAGCAAAGTTGAGAAATGGACCTCAGGGGTCCCAACACCGCCCTGTTCCCAGTAGGAAAACAATTTGGCTTGAAGGCTTGTGAAAGAGAAGCAGTATTAGGGCTGCAAGGATGCAATACAGACACACTGCTCCTAGTCCTGCAGCACAGAGGAGATACTGGGACTAATCACAGGTCAAATCATAGAATCATTAAGGCTGGAGATGACCTTCAAGATCATCAAGTCCAACCATCTACTAAATATTATCATGGCCAATAAACCATAACCTGCAGTGCCACATCTGGATGTTTTTGAACCCCTCCAGGGATGATGATTCCACCCCCTCCCTGGGCAGCCTGTTCCAAGCCCTCACCACTCTCTCAGTAAAAAATTGTTTCCTGATATCCAACCGAAACCCCCGTGGTGCAGCTTAAGCCCCTTTCCTCCCATCCTATCACCAGTTACCAGCCAGGTTTTGGCTAAATTGCCCAAACAAGTTCTTGGTCAATCAGGGCTTGGAGAAAACTGTTTCACTGACATCAGTTGACCTCAGTGGACAGCAGACAGCTAAACATCTTCCAGGCTCTGAGGTGAGACTGGTAAACCTGGTGTAGGTGAGAGCAGTCCAATCACTTCTGCACTTGGGCACTATCCTGCCACTACAACAACGAAATAGCTTTTCCTCCATCCACTGCAAAAGGCAAAGGATCAGCTGCAGTCTGCGAGCAAAGAGGTTGGGCTTCACCTGGGGATGCTGGGCCGACCCTACATGGGGATGGGAGACACCAGAGGAAGAATGGAGCTGAAGAATTTTCCAGGCCTGAGCATTAGAAGCCAACCTTCATCCAAAAAGGGGCTACAAATCCTGAAGACACCGAGCAAAATGTGAACAACAGCCTAGGCAGATACACAGACCAAAGTTTCAGGTATTTAAGTCACTTAGGCATTAGTAATATTTGCTTTGTCAAGGCAAGATTGGTTTCTCCAACATGTGCCTTGCAGCAGGTTGAAAGAAAAGACCAGCATGGTCCCTTCTGGACTTGCAGCTCCTGAAAACAGAGGCAGCCCCAGTGTGTAACAGGATCTTCACTGCTCTTCTGGGGCTTGAATCACATCAGGGTGACTTTGCATAGATTTTTGCCCTTAATGCAAATAAGGAAATCATCTTCTAATCAGGTAAGTGAAGGCTGAAACGTGATAGATAGAGTTGGGCTCATTAATGAAACACAAAGAAGTGTCCTTGTAGCTCCATAAACTGTTCTTAAAAAATAATGCAAGGTTAAAAAAGGGGGGAAAAAAAGAAAGGGGGGGGGGGGAATAAAAAAAAAGGAGTTTCTTTGGGTAACATTGATGTGAGAGAGCCTTGATGCAAATCTTTGTAATGAGTGCATTTCGATGAGCATTTGAAAAATGTCTATGTATTTATTTGCATTGATATGTTTATGTGGCTTTACATATCAACTTAGTCGGGAAAAATTGAATAAAATGTCTCAGGTCTGGGAAATGAGAAGAGATTATGAAAAGCAGATTTAATACAGCACCGTTTTTTGATGTTTGTGGCACATTTCATCATCTTGCCAGAGACACCCAATTACACAGCTTGCAGAGTAATCAGCAAATGGGGGATCCGAAGGAGAATATTAACTGTGGTCTTTTTTTTTCCCCTTCCTCCTCCTCCTTCTTTAGCAAATATTATGTTATGCTTTATGGAAATGGATCAAAATGCCACATGTGCAGTTAATACTGAGCTCTGGAGCTCTTTCAAATCTTATTTTTCCCTTCACATTGTGTTTTTCTGGAACAAACCTCTCAAAAACTTTAGGCCATGGTCTTGAAGGCCAAAACATCACCTTAAACTTCCTGCAAGTTTGGATTCCAGTTTGAGCAGGTGGTTGACTTTGCCTCATCCACCTTGTTCCAGGGGAAAAATCAGGTCTTGTGTTAATTGCAGATAACTGTGTGCAAAGAAGTGATCACAGCTCCTCTGCTCATTCCCTTTTTGGTGCAGGCAAAAATTGATCAAGTTATTTGGTGGCCTTGAAGGTCACGGACACTCCTTACTTGCAGGGGTTTTAATATTCAAAGCAAATCCATAACTGCAGTGAAAAGGGAGATGTAGTGATTAATATTCCACTTACTGGGGGGAAAAAAATAGCAGTATTTGCAGTCTAGGACAATTGTGGCTGGCTGATATTTTGGGTACGTGTGAGGAAACAGTCCTTGAAGGACTGATGGAATTGGGTCCAAAAAATTAGAACTGAAAATATTGGAGGCAGGGGTGTTCCCAGGCTCAGCCCATAGTTCCACTGCTCCTGGCTCTCTGCCTGCTTTGAGAACAAGTCACTTTTCCTGAGAATGTCAGAAAAGTTATTAGTCATTATTACAAATGCACTTTGCTTTTCCTTCCCAATGACTTTTTCCCTACAATGTTTCTACAGCTGGGAAAAGAAACTAGAAAGTCGTACTGGTGGGGAGTGACATTCTGAAATTGAATAATTTGATTCTTTTTCAAGAGCTTCAGGAAAATCTCAATACATTCAGAATTTTATTTTTTTTGCTGCCCCATCAGCTTCATCGGGCATCAAATTCAGCCTTGTAGCCAGGATGGAAAGCCCTTGACATCCCCAGCAACAGAAGTTTTGCCATCTAGGTGATGCCCAAACTAACAAGCTTTGCAAAAGCTTCTCTGCCATGTTCTTGAGCACAGCCCACCATGGCTGGGTCCAGAAAAGGGGACAAGAAAGAACAGAAGCATCCCCAAATTGCACGAAAGCGCCAATCATTGGAGAACAGCCAAATTTACCCTGCACTGCTGCCTTCAGAGACAATCTCTCTGGTCAGGTCTTCCCCATCACCACCTCATCAGGCAGGAATTTGTCTCCTGGCTTCTGCTGGAGGATGCTGAGAGAGCAGCCCCCTCGTGCTTGCCTTGCCCAAGGTGCTGCCACGATCATTTCAGCCTCTTGCAGCCAAAGGGGCTTCTCAGCTGCCAGCCCAGCTGGGCACAGTGATCCCCCAGCAAGAAGATGGGTATATTCTAAACCTTGTCGTGCACACTTTTCCTTGTGGTCCCAGCTCCCTGGGCCAACAGGCACTTGGCACCATGGGCAGGGACGTGGCGGGGCCAGGCAGGGGAGCAAGGGCTTTGGTGTGGGCACCGGTACCTGACCCACGCTCCGTGTCCAGGTTTTCTGCACCACTGCAGCCCACCAGTGGCAGGACTGGGGTACAAAACAGGTCAGCCTGTTTGCTGTGCTCTTACACCCCTGCTGATCAGCTCAGGTAGTTGTTAATGAAGGACTCACAAAATGGATTTTCTTTGTTTGGTTGGGTTTTTTTTGTTGTTTATTTTTTTATTAGTGGAGTATGAAAACAGGCAATAATTTTACAGAAAGCAGGACTGGCACAATTGGTACATAGCATCATGCTGCAGCTTTTGGGAAATGAATATAAACTCTTTTTTTTTTTCTTTTCTTTTTTTTTTTTTTTCCCTTCCTTTACCTACCAGAATAAATAAATATGATACACATTTGAGTTCCTCCATAGTGAATTCTAAAGCACAAGTTCTTACACTACAGCTGAATTTTACAGCGGTCTGTACAGTATATTACTTGGATTTCCTTTTTGTTCTCCTTGAAAAGCCTTTGTTCCTTTGCAGGATAGGTCTGACACACAAACACGGCTATGCTTTGGAGCTGACTGTACGCCTTGGGTCAGAAGCTGGGAAAAAAAAAATAAATAGTTTGCCTTCTGGCATGAGAAAATAAACCAAAGAGTTATTTTCCATTGCACGGACGTGTCTAATGCTCTGCTGGATGAGGTGGCCTGGCTCCATTGCTGGAGCAGTCAGAAAAGGCTTTGGCCATTCGCAGGGCACCAGATGAGCTGCTGACCTCGTGGTGGGTTGAATGTGTGTCTGTCTCGGGGAAGTTTTACAGAGGGCTTTTAGCTTGGAGCCCCCACAATGGACTAAATAATGACCTGATGGGTTTGTTAGTGTATGACAAACCTTGTACTCTCTACAAATGGTTCTGGGGGGTAAGTTCTGTCCTTAGCTGTAGCATTGCTGCACTGAGATCAGTGCAGTTACTCCCCAGTGGCATCACCGCAGTCGTGAGGGGTTCTTCAGGTTCCTCTGAAACCAGTAAGATCACATGACCTGGGACAGGTCCTGGACTTGGTGCAGGATCCTGGGGCCACGCTCAGAGCTGGCACTAATGGGAAGCACCCGTAGGTGGCCAAGGTGACATTATCATCTCAGCTTTTGCAGCACTTCCCCAGGCAGCTGGGGAGAGCAGTGGACAACGCGGGTGCTGCTGCTCTCCCTGCAGCTGGGATGAAGCAGCACATCCCAAAGTCGGTGGAAAACAGCGGCCGTTAATCATTGCTGGGCTGGTTTGTAACGCGGTGGGAAAGTCACCCCCACCCCCCCAGACCAGAGCAGGGGATTTGTTTTGTTTGTTTGATCTGGCTTTGCTGGAAATTTGTTTGGGGTTTTGTTTATTTACTGCACCAACCTTTTCTTCTCCTTCTGCTATGGATTTGGATTGAGAGCAGACCTACTCAGAGAAATAGCTTTTTTTTTTTGCTCAGTAGGAAAAAGGAGATGTATTATGTTGCTCTAGAACAGATCATAAAAAATCAGCAAGGGGCACATGGAGGGGTAAGGAGGGAGGAAAAGAAAAATCAACACAGCTTGTAAAAACCAGCAGGAAAATTCTGTAATTGCCTTTTTTTTCAAGCTTAATTGAGTTATGTTTCATAGCTACTGTAATTAAACTAATAGAATACGGTGGATTTGAATTTGCATTTCCTTTCTACAGAGGTTGATTTAATCCTCCACATGTGAATGCTTCAGAAGTGTCCTGAAATTGCCCCAAACTGTCAGGTCGCTGAGAGCACCACCCGTGGCACACGAGGGCAGAATGAGCTCCAGTTCCCTCCTCTGTGTCCACCCCCTTTGGAGTTTCTTCAGCAAAAGGAAGCATCTCTGGCTGGCTGCGGTGGCAGCAGAAACCTAGAGCTGGTTAAAATTCTTCACATGGTGAAAGACCCAACTGAGAAATGAGATGTGGGGGTGGCGGGGGTGGATCTCTTGTTGATGGCTGGGTTTGTGTTTGGGAGCATTTTTCAGTTTCCTACACAGAAAATGATGATTTTTTTTTGATGGGGGAAATAGAGGCAAAACTCTCTCTTTATTCCTGTATTCTCCATCAAGGATATTTCCACTTCTTAGGCAAAAATTAATAATAATAAAAAAAAGATGGGGTGGGGAGAAGGGAAAAAGGGGAAAAAAGAGTTTCCATTTTTGCCTCCCAGCATCATTACTGGATTTTTTCTCACTGGTAGCATTAAATATTTCTCCTGCACTGTTTAAATGCCTCCTTTATTTTATTAATACCTATGAGACTTGTCTTGCAGAGTAGAAGAAATTTGACTGCAAACTCTTCCTCTAAGTATTGTGACCTGTTTTCTCCTGGACCCTGATCCTCTGAGGGCCGGAGCTAAAACCTTTAACAATTTCCTAAGTAGGATTTGACACCACAGCTGGCTCACCAGGGAGATGCAACACGAGTAAAGTCATAGGAAGGGGAAAAGCCCAGCAGAGGAAATTTCCAGGTCCACAACCTGTTGCAAAAGAGGAATTTGGGAGAATTTTTTTTCAGCCTCTCCATCACTGTTTTTAAAGGACAGTGTGTCTGGTTCTCCCAGGCTCTGTGCCATGCTCTGCATTTATTTGGCATTCATTTCAGGCATTACAAATCCAATTTGATCATCTGCATTAAGAAACACAAAACGTTGGTTCTCTTTTCACATTTATTTCTCTGTGGCTGAGACTTTACCAAGCATGCCCTGCCACAGCACCAGGCTGGCACAGCATCCAGAGAAGATAGACAGCTTTTTCCCCCCAATAGTTCATCTCTCTGATGAGGCAGGATCTCTGGGCTACACTCCAGGCATCTTATGCCTGTGCTGGGAGAAACTGTGTAATATCCACTGCAATGTTTATTAAATGCATCAGATCTTTGCCTGGACAGGAAGGGGAGGGGAACCTCATTCTGGGGTTATTTTTTTTTCTGAGATTCCATCAACAATCTCCTTTGCCTAAATATTCAGGGGCTGGTGGAAAGAAAGAGAACAAGCAGAGCTCATCTCACAAATCAGAGGAGAGTTGAAGGAGTTCTGAAAAAACTGCTCAGGTGTGTAAATCTCAGAGAAGAATGATGCAGAATTGCTCCCTTCAGTCTCCCCACTGCATACACAGGCTTGAACTGAATGGAGAGTTTCTGTCTGTGGTTGTTTGTGTTGGTTTGGTTTTTGGTGTTTAGTTTTGGGTTTTTGGGGGGAATCTGTTTTGTGATTTAGTTTGGGGTTTTTTTTGTTTCTTTGTTTGGGGTTTTTTTTCAGAAAAAAAAACCCAAAGGCCAGAAGCTTTAAAATAATCTACAAGAGAGAGTCAATTTTGCCAGATAATTCATTACTAAACTTCTGTAAGTGGGTACCCTAAATTCTTGGGAGTTTTCTGCATTTCCAAATCCATTTTGGCTTTACCTGTCAGCTTACTCCCATTGGGGATGCTTAATTTTGATCCAAGGAAGACAAAACACAAACGGCGTAAAATGAGGGGCTCACGTATATATTTAAAGCAGTATTTCTTTTTTCTTTTGTTTCTTTTGAAATTGTAAGTATTTTCATCCTGATTCATCATGGGAGAAATAATCTCCACATAAGAAATATTCACATGCCCTGGTCCAGGACGAGCTGCACCTCGCTCAGCCACTGAACCACGGGGAGGCAGATGAGGATGATGCTGAATAGATGCCCCTGGGGACTGGAGGAGATCCAGAGGTCTCCTCTCCCAGTTTGCTTTCTGAGCTGTGCTGGCCTCATCCTGGTGCCCGTGGTTTTAATGGTGTGCCAGATGCTCTGTACCCAAGTACCAAGCCTGCTGTGAGGATGTCAGCAATACCATGGGGGATGAAGCAGGTCAGGCACCAGGATGACTCAAGATGTGTGAAGATGATGAATGTTAAAATGAATTTTTGCACCAAGGCGTGGGGAGAAGGTTCCTTCCATGGCTCAGTGAAGAAGGTCTTGTCTCCCTCCAGAGTATCACGGCAATCTGGAGCTGGATCAAGAGAGCTTATCTCCTGCACTCCCTAGCCCCACCTTGCAGAAGCAGGGCATAAATCCACATGTTCTGACCTTCTTGTACTGGATGCCGTGGTATCCACCATGACCTGTGGTCACACTGTTCCTGCCCTGATTTGAGCTGACATCACCCTTTCCAGCCCCACGGTACCCAGGCAGAGAAGAGCTGCCTGTCTTACCTGGGCTGGTACAAGAGTGACTAGAACCCTCTGTTCCCTGCCTGAAACACCCACTGATAGGAGCTGGAGTTTCACGGGCACCTTTTATCTCTTAAAGAAGAGCAGAAGTCCAGATCTGGTCTTACTGCCAATCACCACCTGGGTCCACTCTACCAGCTCAGTCTAGACTGCCACAAGGAAACAGCATCAGGATGGGCCTTAATTAAATTTGCAGTTCCTCTGCTCTAGCAAAGCAACTCTTTAGCCTACATAGGTGCTGAGGTTAACAGGAGGCATTAAAAATAAAGGTGAAAACAGCTTTTTGAGGAAAGAGGAGGAGAAAAATTAAAGCTTTGTTCTGGTGTCCCTGGTTTGGATGACAGTCTTCAAAAAATGAAAGCTGGGACTTTGAAAGGATCTTTTTGGAGACAGTAAATGTACTTTGGTGGTTTTAATTTAATCAGATTCCTCTGAAAGCAGCGGCCAAAAATCGACTTCCTCTGAATACATTTGGTTTTGGCAAAATGGAGAATTCTGTCGGTCACGGGGCTGATTTGACACAGTCAGGAAAACTACAGCAGGACAGAAAAGCTCAGAACTGAAGTATTTGGCACAACAGAAATATTTAAGGAATATGCTCCACCTTCCTTGGAAGCTGGTGTAGTAAATGAGCTGCCCCCTCCCCTGGCTGCTCTTGCTGCTCCTTTATGAGACACAACAACACCATTTCCCAACAAACCTGGTCTGTTTGCAGGAGTTAGACACTTTTTTTTCCAAGAGGCATTAGGGGAGTTGAAAACACTTTGCCCCTCCATGTTTAAAGTGGTGATGTGACCTCTGGGTTTTGCCCTGGTGTGAAGCAAGGTGGGAGCAAGAGGGGCCGTAGGCTATGCGTCTACACTTCATGGGTAAATCAAGTATGGACCAACTGATCAGACCCAGTGAATTAGCACAGCTCTGCCCAGTGTGCTAGGGGCAGATCCAGCTGTCACCCTTGGGATTCAAACCTAGCACCTGACACAGTTTTGGTCTGGATTTTTGGTTGTGGGCAGTATCAGAGATTAGACCTGGATACCACCCCTCCCTAGTGCTCGGGATAACAGGAATGGGTTCAAAGGGTGGATTTGGTTTGGCAAAAAGAAAAAATCCAAACCCAACCCATGGTTTGAGTTGGCGGAAACATTGCTTCTCGACAAGGAAAGCACCCTGGGCTGAACGATGGCTTGTTCCAGCGAAACGAGGCTGAAACTCTTCACTGCAAACTGTTTGAAGCTGGTGAATTTTGGTTACTTGCAAACCCCACTTTTTTTGGTAAGTTTATCTATTCACCTTCAGCTCTGGCAAATACAAAGAGGATATAAAACCCCTGCTTGTCATCTGCTTGGCCACCAGCATTTCAGCATTTTTCACCTGTTCCATTTCCACTCGCTAACCAGTTTCTGAAGCTGTGGGCTCAGGGGTAGAATTTGGTGATCAGAGCTTTCTTTTTTCTTAGCCACAGCTTGCCTCCGTCAAGCTTTTGTCAAAGAACTGTGTAACTCGTGGTGTATGGACACACCAGGAGTTCATACTAAGTTTTTATTATTCTCTATTGTCAAGAGTTAGACCAAAATGCCCTCCATGAAACCCCGTAATTTGTAAATAGGGGAGTTTACACGTCAAAGAGGAACCAATCTGGATCAAAAATAATCTTGTGAATTTGCCTTTCATTATTCTCCCCAGCCAGCAGCCTCTGGCCAATACTTTGTCCTCTGTCTTTGAACAAGTGCTGTTAAAAAGTAAATGAAAGATGCTTGCCTCATAGGAAGTGCTTAAACAGGAAATTCACCTCCAGGTCATTTCCCAGCTGTTAGGAAATTCTCCTTCACGGAGAAGGGGAGGTGGATGGAGAAGTGCACAATCATTTCTCTTCATCATTAACACCTTGAGGATGCTGACCCAAGAAGAGCAACTAGCTACGAGCTGCGGTGGGGAATGGTTGGTTTGGAACTTTGATCCTAGATACTAAACTTGAGGAGGGGGGAACCAAAGCAAAAGAGGTCCCAGTTCTGTAACACTGACAGTAGCAGGCAGGCGATGGGTGCTGGCAACATCGTAAACTATTTACAAGACAAAGCAGGACTCTTCTCCCAAAGAACGCAACACCAACGACAACAACAAGGAAAAAAAAAGCTGTGTATAACACAGTTGGAAAGGGGGGCTTCTCCTGGACGTTACAGGTTTAACTCATGGCAGTCCAGAGGACAGTTCATCTGGCTAAACAGACATCCTCTCCCCCTTCCTCCTTAACCATTTAGTGAAGACCAGGCCAGTAGCAACGTCTGATGCAATCACGGTGCTAATAAGATGTTAATAAATGCAAAATTTTCCCTGAAAGGGAGCACCTTACTCCGGGAAGAGGTGAGGGTGGGTGTGGGCTTGAGGAGTAACGTGTCCAGTGCCAATCTCTGGTGCATCTTGCCATGGGCTCATCTGGCAGTCAGTTGGGTAGGGTGTCAAGCCCGAGGGATGCTGCATGCTGCTTTGCCCGGAGCCTTAGGTTCTCGATACTTGTTGTTTTACTGTTCAGGCTTGGAAGAGAGCTGGAGGCCTGCAGGATGGGGGAGGACCAGACCTGCTGAGCGTGGGAGAGCGACTGGTAATATGACTGACAGTGCAGGGAGCTCAGCGGTGCCATGTTGACGTTCATGCCCAAGTAGGGCATAGCAGACGGTGTCCCCATTTCGAAGGAGGAGTAATGGACCAAGTTGTTGGTGGCTGCCATGTGCTGGCGGAATTGCTCCTGCAGGCGGAAGAGGCTCAGGGGTGAGGAGGAGTAGGAGTGAGTCTGGGCCAGGCCACTGCTGGATGAAGGCGTCACAGTTGCGCTGATGGGGGACTCTGCAGCAGGAGACAGAGGGGATGGGGGTTATTTCTACATGCTGGATGCAGGTGCTGGTCCACACCCCAGTAAGGCTGGCATCCTGGGGTGGCTTACAAGGACTGTGGTCAGTAGGTAGAGAGAGGTTCTCCTCCCCCTCTGCTCTGCCCTGCTGAGGCCACATCTGGAATATCCTGTCCAGTTCTAGGCCCCTCAGCTCAAGGAGGACAGGGAACTGCTCCAAAGAGTCCAGTGCAGAGCCACAGGGATGATGGAGGGAGTGGAGCATCTCCCTGCTGAGGAAAGGCTGAGGGAGCTGGGGCTCTGGAGCTTGGAGGAGACNGGGTCACCTCATTCATGGTTACAAACATGTCAGGGGCGAGTGTGAGGAGGATGGAGCCAGGCCCTGCTCAGGGACATCACTGACAGGACATGGGGCAGTGGGTGCAAGCTGGACATGGGAGGGTTCCATGGGAACACAAGGAGAAATTTCTTCCCTGGGAGAGTGACAGAGCCTGGCCCAGGCTGCCCAGAGAGGTTGTGGAGTCTCCTGCTCTGGAGACTTTCCAGCCCCCCTGGCTCTGTTCCTGTGTGGGCTGCCCTGGGTGACCCTGCTCTGGCAGGGGGCTTGGACTTTTGAGGTCTCTTCCAGCCCCTGCCATTCTGTGATTCTGTTTGGACTGCAGCATGGGTTTCTCTTTTGCATCAGGAGAGCAAACAGGAGGGGTTGTGTTAGCTCAAGAGAGCTAAACGTGTCTGTTCCACACTTAGCATCTTACAGCATAGAAATGGGGCTGACCTCTTTGCTAAGGCTTTCCTGCTGCCACTGGGAACAGTTCCCTCCAAGCTCTAAGCTGAGCAGAAGGTCTCTGCTCTTTCCGTGCTCCTGCTACAATAAACATCATGCCCTCTGTGGGTCCCACTTAGTGATGGGGACAAGAAAACCATTTTGGACAGCCTACTTGCAAGTACCCACACCACAGGGAATAAGGGACTACACCCAGCCAAGCACCCCCCTTGGAAACACCAGTTCCTGACACCAACCCCCAACAAGATGCTGCCCCTCACCTGCTTTTGGGCTTGCTCTCTTGCAGTTCAAAGCCTTGCTGTCCAGCCCAGGGCTCTTGTCCACTTTAGCCTCGTCCAAGGTGCTCTTAAACTCCTCCTCTCTGTCAGTCTGGTCCTCGGGTGCTGACTCGCTGGCTGACTGCTCTGACAGAGTCAAGTTGAGGTCCACGCCTACCTCACCTGGGAGGCTCTGGACCTTCTCGGTGTCCGGGGTGGTTGTCTGGGTCTCCAGCACGGGTGGCTCTGTCTTTCCCTCGCTGTGACTCCCTTCACAGTCCTTCTGCTTCTGCAGCTGCTCCTTCTGCAGGCTACGCTGCTTCTTCCGGAATTTGGCTCTCCGGTTCTTGAACCAAACCTTCAATGCCACAGACAGCGAGGGGGAAACCTGGTGAGAACCTGCTTACTGCCAAATTCACCATCACTCGTCCCCAGAGCTTCAGGGAAACCCCAGGTAATGAGGTACTGCAAACCCACCGTGTCCAGATGTCCTTCCACTTTGCTGGATCTCAGAGCTCTACCTCTTCTGGGGAGTTTGGGAGGGTTGGGGATTTTTTTACCTAATTGGTCAGGCAGTTGTGTCCAACCAGAATGTCTTCTGGCTGAGTCTGATGGCATTACACTGGTCTACAGTACAGTGCTCTGATGGTTTCTAAACCCATTTGGTTGTAAGTGTATCAAAACTATGGTGGCCACACTCAGAGTAAGTCCTTACAGGCACGGGCTGTTGTCTGGGAACTGAATTTAGGGAAGGAGGAGAGAATCTGTACTTTTTTCACCTAAATCAGTAGGGATGGAATGGAAGAAAGACTTGTGAACCTTGTTAGTGTTGTTTGGCTAGTTAGATGAGGAAATAAAACTTCTGGAGATCAGAATGCTTTGGCATTTATAGAAAAGAACTATTTTTTTTCTACTACAGAGCCACTTCACACTGAAGTACTTGATAGTTAGTCTTGTGCACCCAGCAATACAAGAACCCCCTCACTAGCAGGTTAGGAAGCACACTGCACTAGCTGAAGCTGAAAAAAAAAACCCCAAACCAGAAAAACCCAAACCAAATCTTGGCCCGAGTTGTTACAAATATTGACACTGGTGGAAAAGAGCAGCTGGAATTACTTGGGTTTCTGCTCTTCTGAGAAAGCCAGAAAAGCTTTGCAAATAAATAAATAACTAGAATTCTGCTGCTGTTTCTAAAATTTCCCCCAAAGAAATGTGAAAGAACAAATGCAAACCAGTGTACACTTCAGACAACCCTAAATTTAAAAAATGTGCATGCGGATTAAGGATTTCTTCAGCAGATGTGTGACCTTGGATGATTATTTTATTCCCCCTCCCCCTGCCTTTAACAACTTCACTGCCCCAAAATCTTCTATTACACTGGAAGATTTTTGAAGGGTCAAAGGAGTTATCAACCCTTGGGGAACCCCACCATTTTCTTCTAAACATCCCTGCTTACAGTCAGTACCTGGACTCTGGCTTCAGGGAGGTTCGTGCACATAGCCAGCCTCTCCCTCATCACCACATCTGGGTAGTGAGTCTTCTGGAAGGTCTTCTCCAGCGCCTCCAGCTGCTGGGCAGTGAAGGCCGTGCGGCTTCGCCTTTGTTTGCGGTGCTGGGATCCATAACGTGCCTCCAAAATGATGTCTTGAAATGTACAGCCGTTGGAAGACAAGAAAAGTGGCCAATTTAATTATTGGAATTTGTATGCTGACAGTTGAATAAAGCACTTGCTAACACCAGATGGACCTAGAAAACTTCCCCTCCCCCCGCTCCCATGGCTCTAGATCTAAGGAAACACATAAATGCATTTTGGTGGTGAATTGAAAGAGCTGAGGGGATAAAACCTCTGACTAGAAAGCCTGCTGTGGAGAGGGAATCTCTTCCTACGACAGCTGTGGAAACTGTTGAATGTTAAATCTGGTTGAAAACAGCCAGTCTGCTCCAGCACTGGTGGGGCAGGACATGCAGATGCCCAGATGCCACTCTGACATAAGCACCTTTCATTATGAGACACAACGAGAAACAAGGTGAGGATGTTCACCATTGGCATCAGGAGAGGGGCCCGAGATTTTGTGCCGTGTTCTCCTGGAAGCCAAGGGCAGAGCTTCGGTGGGAGCTTGAGTGCTGCCAGGATGCTCTGTGCCCATCGGTGGGAAGGGTCCATGCGGCTTGAATGCAACTGCATTAGAAGATGTGCAGCTCCCCAGACACCAGGCTGAGCTGGCTCTTCTTTAGTGTCTCCTGTGTAGCCCTCAAGGTATGACATTGGAGAGCTGTTCTGGGCTCCTGTTCAGGAAAGCACTTAGGCTCACGTGCTGATGTGTGTTTAGCAGATGCTTTACCCAGCGCAGACACTCTCCAGCATCTGGGGTGGAAACGACAGCCAGGACCAAATCCAGTCCCACCAATTGCAAGCCCAGTGCTTGTGCACTGAGCTCCTCTCAGTAGAGAAGCTACTCGCGAGGTCTGACTTTGCAAACTGTGCTTGCAAAGTTGAGGGCAGGGAAGAAATTCAGACTGGGGAAAATCTGAGGCCAAGAGTAAAGGGGTTATTATTTTACCAGAGGCGTTATTATTGCACAAGGGTTAGTGGGAGTAGAAAGATCTTAAATCAATGAAAATAAGTAATTTGAAAATTAAAACCAAAACAACACGTTTGTTATGCAAGTTGGGACATGGTGTGCTACAGCACTGGAATGAACGAGTCTGGCAAGAGAGCTGCTCGCAGCGAGGAAATGCAGAAAGAGCAGTGTCTGGTATCATTTTTAATTCAGTTAAGAATGTGACTTCCAGTAGAAGGGAGGAATGAACACACCAGAAAACAACCTAAGAGGGAGAAGAGTCAGCATTCTCAGTGCTGACAGCATTCTCAGTGCTCGGAGGAAGGCTCCGGCCGCTGTTTACTGGTGCTTTTGTCCTGAGCATTGCGGATCTAAACAATAAAACAAAGCCTGCTGGCAGGCCAGCCCCAGAACCACGCAGCCAGGTTCCAAATACGTTGGCTAAGGAGCGTAGCAAATCAGCTTTGCACCGCTCAAGCATTCCTCTGCCAAACTTCCAGCTGGTCCATTCTAGGGCGATGTCCGCAGCCCCTTTCCGCGCAGTTGCCAGAGCCCTGTGGTTTTGGAGACCTGTGAAAGATGTGATCGGGCTAAAGGTCTCCGGCCAAACACGATGCAGTGTTGGTCACATGCCACAGGCTTTTGTGGCTGAGGTATCGGAGCAGCTTGGGGAGGTAAAATGCTGGTGCCCCTTCAGAGGCCAAGAGACCCTCCGGGATGCTTTCAGACGCCGCTCACCGTGCAGCCAGGTGAGGAGAAGGGATCTTCCAGGACAAGGAATCGAAACTACCCCAGAACATTTCACAGAGCGAATGTTTGTGTTTCAAGTACGAGGAGTCAGGAGGAAGGACGCTGGTTAAACACCCTCCCTGCAGGCTGGAATATTCCCGAGTCTCTAGAGCAGGTTAGACCTGCTGGCTCCCTGGAGGCAGCAGCTCATGCATTACTTTTGGCCACTCCAACGAGCACCGACCAGCAATTATTTTAATGTTTTTAACTATGTTTTCAGGCTTTGTGCAAGGAGGAGAATATAAATTGCAGGTGAGCCTTTGCAGTTACAATCAGAAACCTCTGTTTTCTGACTTAAGGTCATTTGCTTTTGTGCTGCTTTATTCTGACTGTCCCTGGAAGGCACATGAGATCTATAACCTGCACTGAAAGATATTCAGGAGTAACAGAATGTGAAGCAACTGCAAAGCAACCGGCTCGTACGTGTATAATGCCTACTCTGCCAGTGATAAGCAGACAAGGGGACTGTGGAATTTAATTTGGAAAGTCTTCCAGGTGGGTTATTAATTTTAAAGATAAGAGGTCAGAAAACCTATTGAATCTCCTGGTCAAGAATATGAGAATAGATTTTTTTCTCCTTCTTCCACTTCTTCTTTATTTTTTTTTAATCTCCCTCTGCTTTTACCCTGGTTAGCATCAAAGACATTAAGTCCTCCGTGCCCTACTGAAAAAGATAGAGGTGATCACAAAAATCTATCAAGAAATCCTTGCAACAGCTCCTGTCCTACTGTCCCACCATCAACAATGCTGTGAAAATAACACTCAAGATAATGTCACATGTGACTTTGAGCCTAAAAGATCTCTTTTATGGGAGGCAAAACATGAAAGCAAAAGAAAGGGATCCAGCAGGACCTGCAAGAAAGCATCACCCAAGCCAAGGTCTAGGATCCCCAGGAAGAAATAGGTCAAGGTGAGACCCAAAGATGATCCAAATAAAGATTGTTTTCCAGAGAGAATGTTTGGTAGGAAAAGAAACGGAAAATAGCTTCAAGAAAGAGCAACCTGAAGAAAAAGCTCTTGCCTGAGGTGGCTGTTAGGGCATTCAAGTTCTGGGTCACTTGGTAGAGGAATCTGATTCACTTTGTGCTCGCATTCATTGTGCTGTTATTTACAAAGAAGAAAGATTTTTTTTTCTGCTGTTTTTTTCACTTCTTAAAACATTTCAGGGTCATTTTAATGCTCTCTTTTCAATCCCATATCGTGGGACTGCTCCCTTCTCAGCCCCGGGCTCCCCAGCCGTTGGAGGCCAGTCTGCAGCAAGGTGCAGTGGTCCACTGGCAGCAAACACTGGCGAGCAGGTGTCACCTGCAGGGCTGGACCACGGGGCCAGTATTCAGGAGCACCCCCTGCCAGCTGGCTATGCCACCCTCCAGCTGCTGGAGAAGAGTTTCACTCAGTGCAAGCAACAAGGTTTTTCTTTCCCGGGGAACAGCAAAAGCCACGAGGTGTTCTTACCAGCCAGTCTCTCTGCCAGGGTGAGGGCATGAACCGAGGGTCTGTAGTCGGGGGCGTGCTGGGCTTGCTGGGCTGCCTGCTGGTGGAGGTTGTACATGGCACTCAGCGAGTTCATGGCGTGGAGGGAGTAACCGTTCACTCCATAGTGCTGCATGGTGACATAAACCTGAAAAACAGCAGCCAGAGGAAAGAGATGCTTAGGGACAGCTATTCCAGCATCCTGGCGTCTCAGCAGAGCTTTGGAAATGCTGAGCTCCAACATAAACTGCTGCACCTGAGGCTCGCTTCCAACCTCCCCACTCCAGCAGGAGCAGGAAGCAAAATACTGGAGACCAGAATGACACAGAGTACTCCTGCAGACCAGAATGACACAGAGTACTCCTGCAGAACAGAATGACACAGAGTACTCCTGCAGACCAGAATGACACAGAGTACTCCTGCAGACCAGAATGACACAGAGTACTCCTGCAGACCAGAATCACCAGTGACACCAGTCTGGCTTCCAAGCTCAGACACCAGCATCCGACCGCATGCCACTATTGGTATGCTCAACAAAAGATGGGAAAGGATTTCCTTTACATACCATAATAAAATTCAGCATATTACTGTGATTTTTAACAAACCAACCTATCTCTGTCCCAGGACTAGCTGGGATTTTGTCCCTGTTGTTGCCTACAGTGAGCTGTTCCACAATCCCATTGCTACAGTGTCAGTTAATCTTTCTTATCGGAAGCCACTCATGCATAACTTGTTTCCATTAATTTTTCTTAAGGTTGTTATTAACAAAACACAAATTTTTTTTTGACTAAAAATAGAAAAAGCATGTGGTGTAAAAGCAAATAAATCTGTCGGGTAATAAAACGTTATGGCTAAAGAGGGAATTATGGTTTGCAATAAATACTGACATTTCATAGCTCAGTAGCAAGGAAATTATTTCAAAAAACTAATGGCTTTTTTTCTACTGTGGGCTCTGCATGAAACTTCAAGCTGTATTTCCTTCCAGACCTTCTATAAAACCGAGCTAATATTGAGCTCAAAAGCTGAGTGATGGTTCATTTGTCCCTGTTAGAAACGACTGAGGGCCTCCAGGAGGCTGTTCCTGTCGTTTACAAGGCATCAGAAAGGAAGTTGTGAAACATTTGCACACAAGAAAATTTTTAAAACACCGTTTACATCAGCAAGTCTTGCCTGGAAAACCAGGGCAGTGAATGAACGTTCAGAGAAAGAGGTCCAGCTGGACCAGCTGAAGGAAAGCAGGCAGGTTATCCAGGTAACCAGAGAACACTTTGGTCACTGGTCCAGGTGGTTCAACTCTCATGGCTCTAGGACAATCCTGAGGCACTGAACGGAAAAAGTCTGGATGAAAAATTGTTGGTTTTGCTGGACGGAGGGAAGACCTTCATTTCTGTTTCTGGAGAGGATTTGTACCGTGGAGGACAGAGTCTCGGGGAAGAGGGAGGAATGGAAGCAAGTTGGTCCCACTGCCCCTCCTGCTCTCAATTCCCATTCTCTCCCACCTGAAGCACGAACATGGAGTGACCTTGTTTAACATCCAGCGACCAAGCTCTAGATCCTGGGAAGAGCAGATGGATTTTCTACTATAGGGTCTGTCAATGACCTGGGATATCTTGTGCCTTCCCTTGCAAGGACCTCTCTGTTGCAGTGCCCAGGAATGAAGGAGGGAAGACATGGAGTTTGTTCCAACACTGACAGCTCAGGGATGGTCTCCATTGCTCGGGGCTGTTGTTTTTTTTGACTGAGGGATTTTGTGTCATGAGTATGAGAGCTGCCTTTGGGCTCCTCTTCTCCAGGAAGCTGCAGTCATTATAAACTGATAATCTGGGCATCTAGCATGGGGCCCCATTCCTGTTCCCCTGAGTCACTCCTGCCACCACATCACCCCAGTGACACGGGTGCTAACAGAGGGCAGCAGATCCAGGTGTGGTCTGATGCACACCCTGACACCACCTTCATCTGCCTTGTGCGTCCCTCTTTGCCCACTCCGGATTCACTCTCCAATTCTTCATTTTTAGACTCAATAAAAGATGGCTGGGTATCCAGCACCTTCAGAGAGTATCTCAAGTTGGAAGGAACCCACATCCCACCTTGCTCTGTGTAAAGCCAGCCGCATGCTCATGGCCCACAGGGAATTTTACTGGGTATGTCCTTTCCTACCACAGCCTCTATAAAAGTCAAAGAAAAAAAAACCCTACCTGCTATTTCAAAGTACAGACAGACAATTTGGACATGAATAGCTGCTTGATTGAAAAATGCATTTAAGGGTGCCTGAGACTCAGTTTGTAGCTAGTTCTGGAAAGCAGGGGAAAATCAGATCTGCTTTGTTTTATGGAATCCAGGCAATTACTTTTGAATTCATTTTCAAAATGCTCCATTTAAAAATTTCCCCTCATTTTTAGAAAAGCAAAGGCCACCCTACTATAAAATAGTCCCCCTCATCTATACCCTGATAAGGTTTTATTCACTCTTACCAGAGAGAAAGCCAACACTATGCCAAGCTGAACCACTGTGAAAACCAGTGTTTTTGGTTCAGATGCCAACACAAACACAAGAATGTCACAGCCCTGCTCTCATTTTCCTTAGGGAAGTCCTAAGCAATGCCAAAATGGTTTGCTGGGTCTCTTCTTGGCAAAGGACTTCCCACGCCAACAGATTGTTGACGTGTATTTTCCCCACGATGTGCTCACAGTAAACTACAGCAGGGATGTTGCCGTGCCGCTCTGCACAGCTTTGCTGCTGCTGGGGGCACATGCTGAGGGGCAGGAGCGTGTCCCAGTGACACGTGCTGCTGAGGTGGCCACGGAGGATGTTGCCCATCACCTGCAGGTTCCTGACCCAGATGTTACCCTGGATGGTTCCAGTGGTGTCTTTGGCACAGCTCATTTCCTCTCTACAGGCAGCAGTGCTCACCTGGACCCCACGGTCAGTGAGACACAGACCCCCCCACTCCCCCCCGAGAGATAGTCATTCACTGCTTTGCCTTTGCAGTCCAAGAGTAGGACTGACTTTTCTGGCCAACTCAGTTTGCCACTTCATTTTGCCTTCACCCTTCCCACCCCCAGCTTGTGAACCACCTGGTGTCCTGGTGTCAGCTGGAATAGAGCTGGCTGGTTCCACCAGCTATGGCCAGTAGTTTGGAGGTCTCCGAGCGTATTAAGTTCCTGCATGCTCCATGAAAACCATTTGAGGATACAGAACCTATTAACTGCCCTGGGCTGCTGCCAGACCTCCATCCTTAACAGACGCTGGAGAATCCACACCAGGGCTCAGCCTTGCCAGGAGATACATAGGAGGCAAACTGTCTTTGACTCCCAACTCACAGAAACTCCTCTTTCTTTGCTGTTCCCCCTCTTTGTGTACCAAGCTGGCACATTAAGGGAAAAACGAAGAGGGAGAGGAAGGGAATTTTCCTGTATTACAGTCTTCCAAGGACCCTGCCAAGGATGTTGTGTCTGGATCTCTGTGTTTCCACTGAAGCACTTGCTCCAGGAAGAGTTCATTCTATTTGATTGTTAAAAGATGCTTTTGCGTGTACATGTGTGTCTGAACAAACTCTCCTGGGTGGCCTGGAAGAAAGTGGATCAAATAAAAAAAAAAAGAAAATAAGAAGCACGGTTCTTAACGATGGGGTTGGGATGGGAGTCGATGCCCATCGCAGCTTCAGAGATAACTGCCTGGCGTGCTGCAGTGCAGACAACAGGCAGAACTTCCCCCTCACTTGTGCAGCACATGCATCATCCCAGATCCCGTATGGAACCGAGGGAATTTACCGAGCGACGCTGTTCAGCCTAATAAGCAAAGTTAACTGAGACCACAAACAGCTCCCGTTTAAGCGTCAGCTCCGAGCGCACTCCAACCCCAATAAATTAAATATTTAAAAGACATCATGCAGCAGTTTTTTTTTTAATGGAGAAAGCCATTCATCAAGGCACCGCTGTGTTTCACAAGCTGTCGAATTGTGCTTACACTGGTTAAAATAATCTTTATATTTCATTAAGCAACCAAATAAGCTGATCCCTTCCCACTGGCTGTATAGATGGTTTTAATTTTCAAAATCTGCAAATGCATCTTTTATGTCTCTGGGTGGCTGGAGGGCCTCAGGAACAACCACAGCCGGGAGGATGAGACCAAAGTTTGAGCTCCTGCTTTGTGGAAGGGTAAGGGCTTGAGTGGTTGTCACACAGCTGGGAGGGTGATGTGGAGTCCATCCTGAAAGAAAGGGGATGCCTCACCCTGCCTTTGGGCATCAGAGATCATTGAAGAGTTGGGAGGGATGGAGAAAAGAGATGGGAAGATGAGGAAAGGTGAAGGAAAACAATAGGTGAGAGGAAAATCTCTCTGTAGGGTGAGGCCAGACTGGGTTTGCCCCAACCAAGTGCCTGCAGCATTTGCTCAGCAGAAGAGGATGGGTGCCTCTGGGCAGTGCCTGGGGTTGGTACCCTCCTGGGGTTGATGGTTCCATTTTGCACAGCCCCTCGGGGCTTCATCAGTGACTCTCCACTTCCCAGCATCAAAAGATTGGCTGCTGTCTCCCAGCTACCCACCTTTCACAGCACCAGGCTGGGAGGTCTCCACGCTACATCCTGTGCCAGACCCTGCTGGGGTCCCTGCTCCTTCTGCCTTTGCAATCCTGACATTACTACTTCAGCCACCAAAACTCTTCTATAGCTTTTACCCCTTAAGTTTTCACCATGGAAGTCTCAGGGATGCTGTCTCCTTTCTGGTTCAGAGAGAACGGGTCCTGCCAGGAACTGGCCTCACAGAGAGGACCAGAAGTTCCCTTTGGATTTAACTGCTTCTCTCTATGGAAAAACCAGGTCTCTCTATCCTCTGCATTGCTTAGAGGCCAGGTGATGTAGGTCTCTGCCCATCCCAGACCAATCCAGGGAGCAGACCACTCTTCATTCAGCTGCTGCTGTTCAATCTGATGCAAAACAATTTGCACATCTGCCAGCCAGAAACTGGAACCCTGTTATCCCAGAACAGAGCTGCATTGCTCCAGCCACAGCATGGCTCCCCTCTGTCCCATCCCAACACTGCCCTCAAAAACCCTGGGTGCCCATAAAGTCACCCAGCATAAGAGTGGAGCAATTTATTGTACACCACTTAACAGTGGAGTGTATGGGGGAAATTAGGTCCTGGGATTTAATATTATCAGCTTGGCTTCTCAACTTTTGTAAGAGGCTTTAAGTTTCTCTATTTAACTGGTAACCGATTTTGTATCCAGGCACATAATTCTGTCCTGAGACAAGATGTGAAGAGCAGAGAACACCACGTTTCCTCACCGGGTGAAAATTCCTGTTAGTGGCTGGTGTGTGTAACAAACAGATCTGGGAACAATAAAACACCTTTTAAAAATGAGGTATCAAAGGCTTCTGAGATATCAAAGTTGTAACAGAACATCCATATTTTCCCTTTTATTGGGGGAAAAAAAATCTAAATGAAACAAAACACAGCCACAAACCAGTAAACCACCCTGGAGCTGCATTATCTGCACCAAAGAATTTGGTATCAGGGACATGCTCTGCTTGCTCCTCTCTTCACTCATTTACTTCTTCCATCAAAACATCCTCAGGCTGTACCTGGCTTCACCTGCCAGCCACACACAAAGCCTTTAACAAAACCACAGAACTGACAAAGCTCATTAAGGGAGAAACCTATTGATCCCTGCAGCCTGCAAACTCAAGTGTCCCTTGTGCTGGCCACAGAGCTCGTGTCAACACTGGAGAGCTTGTCCCCATGCTGAGCTGTCCTGAATAAAGGACATCTACAGCAGCTCCCTGTGTCAACGCTGCTCTGGAGGAAAGGAATTTTAAACCAGGACAGTGGTTTTGCTCAAGTGTGTTATTCTGGAGTAAACACCAACACCTCCCCCTGGCCCCTGCTTCCAAATCTAAACTGTGGTGAGATGGAGGAATTTTCTTCAATAACTCAGTTGCCCTTCTCGAGCAAATGCCATGGGGAGAAGTGAGTTTGAGGCTGATGTCAGACTTGAAGCTTTGCAGGGGCTTTGGACCACTTTCTCTTTTCCCTTCAGCTGGTCCCTCCAAATACTGAGTCATCTCAAACTCAAAAAGATGCTGAGACTAAATTAATTGACCTACACGAGATCCTCAGGTGCCATCATGAAGAAGGGGGTAATAGAACCTGTAAGTTAATTTTTTTCCTAGAGAAGTCAAGAAGAGGATATCAGAGCCTGCTTTGGACCGGTGGGCACTGTGGGGTGTTCTTTCCTTGAATCAGCTCAGAAATCAGCAGGGTTGGTGATGATGGGAGGGGTGTGTGACTTCACGGGGGCTGGAAATAAGCTGTACTAAAAAACATTACATCTGGACTTTGGCAGCTCATGGGTAGAAGTGAATTTCAACACCCTAGTTCATTCCTGACGGAAAGAGATTCACCAGCCATGCATTTGAACTTTGGGAGATCTCGGCAGCACCTTGGGTCTGCACCCTGATGTGAGACAAAGCTTGGGAAAAGCATCGGTTAAAAAAAAGAAAGAAAAGAAAAAGAAAAAGAAAAAGGGAAGAAAACAAATCACAGTAGAAAAGTCTGGTGCTCGGGGTCCTACAACAGGAGCAGCCGTGTCAGGTAGAAAGGGAAGATGTGGTCCTGCAGCCCGAGCACCTGCCCAGGCACTGCACACCACTGCTCGTCCTTATGCAAAGCACAGGAGCCCGGCGGTCGCTACGAACGGGGAGCAACAGCAAATGGTTTGTGCTAACCACGTCCCCCTTATTACTGCTGGCAAGAAACACCATCAAAAATAAAATCCACAATCAAATATTCCACATACATCCCCTCCTCCTGGAGCTGTTCTGCTTTTATCATATTATGCTTGGAGTCCTTGTTCAGAACCACTTGGAATTGGCAAGATAAATGATGAATCTCTGTCTCTGCTTCTCTGACAGCCTAGGAAAATAGGCTCACTCTAAACCCAGACATCAGCTCTACATGTATTTGGTACTACACGAATTACATACCTGGGGGGTTCTGAATAAATGATCCTTGCAAGAGGTTTTCTTCAATTTTATTTTTTTATATCTCTAAATCTTTAAGATATATCAAGGTCCAAAATCGTGTAAGATAATAACCAGCATGTTATAAATCAGTTTTGTTCCTCACGTGAGATTGCTGAATGTCTAAGGAAACAATCTCACCTTTGCAGTGGATGAAATATAAATAATTTGAAATACTGCAGCACATCACATTTTCTCATTCAAACGTCCAAGTCCAAGAGCAATATGCATGATAAAAATAGGCTTCCAAAGGACTTCTCTTATAACTGAAATAAAGGAATTGAGAGCAACTCTCAAGAAATAAAAATAAATTTAAAAAAAAGAATTTGAGATTCTCCCTTTCTGATCTCCCCGCAATATTTTTACACCTCTGTAAAAGCCTGGATTTAAATGCAGTTAATTTCTTAGTGCAGTGTGAGATCTTAATTAGAGCTGGCATAATTGAACAAGCTGCAACCCATCGAAAGCAAAACCTGATCGATTACCCCAATTCTTGCAGCTCACATTCAGCTACTACCAACCTTGGTAGAGATAAAAATATCTCTTTCCTTAAAATTACAACATTTGCCAGCAGCAGAAATTTGGAAATCCTTCCAGCTGGGGACAGCAGCGCAGGCTGGGGGTAGACCTTGTCAAATAATTGCCTCTGTCGGGGCTGTGATGCTGAAGAGCACAGCCACTGTATTGGTAATGCTGACTTATTTGTAGCAGAAGCACAATAAGGTGTGAGAGGGGTTGTGAGTTGTGTAAAACAAACCTCAGAGCATCCAGCTGAGATGGGGAAGTTTTCTTGTAGGGCTCTACAAACTCAGACATCAGGTTGCAAGCGGCTGAGATACCAGATCCTGGCTAGCAGAGGGAACTCTCCTCACTTGCTATGATTTTTATTTAAGGCTCTTGTGAAATCATCTTTCCCCCACCCCTCAGAGCCCCTAATAACAGAACCAAGTGATTGATTAGACCGTCCCCAGCAAAAGACTTTCCAGCACCTCTGTTTGCAGAAACATGCTTCAAAGGGCAGGATCACAAAGTCTGAAATAAAATAAAAGACATTCTCATAGGCTTTACTTTTTGAGCAACTTCTAAAGCTTGGAGTCCAGTGACTTGCAGTGTAGAGCTGGGATTGGGATCACTAAACATCACTGTGGTGCTCAAGCTCTTGCTTGCCGTTATTTACCCGAGATGATCAGTGCTCACGGGTCAAATTGGCATAAACACACCTCCCTTCGCCCCTTCGGAGCTCTGTTCACCCCCTAGTAAAAGCCCTTGTAAGCTACATCGAAGCAGAAACATTTGCCTGGATAAATAACAAAAGCTTTTAATATGAACATCACTTTGGCTCTAGTTTCAGGGTCTTATTCTGCTTCCAGCTCTGTCAACAGCAAGAAAAAAAAAAGGCATTTTATGTTTCTTATGATTACTATCAGAATGAAATCAAACCTGCAGCCCAGACCGACTGCAAGGGGCTCGAGTTCCTACAGCCCAGCTCTGGCCGCGCTGCTGCCGCACGCTCTGCCTGCGGGGCTGCCAAGGGCAGCAGCATCTCGCTATGGCCAGGCTCCTCTGGACCCACGCTGCCCAGCTGGCCTCACGTCTGGAGAGCTGACAGCACCTCTGCCTCCAGGTGAGCCCCACGTCAAGACTCTGAGTAACCCGAAAGCGCTGTGCAATCAAACTGCTGAATTCACAAACAGCTCAAAGTGGTGTTTATATGCAAGATCAATCAATCAATAAATAAAAATAAGTACTTTGCTCCCTTCACCCCTTCCAAAACAAGCATGTTTCTGGCTTAATTGTATTTGCACACGGTTTGGCTGGATTGGCACTGTCTCTTTTGCAAAAATGGCTTTGCTTGAGAAGCATCATTTCATTTGCTCTAAAAAAAAAAGAGAATTTTCCAAACTGGGCAATGGGCGAGATCCCGACTTCCCAAACTTTGCCCTTCTTCGGGGCTGCTGGCAGCACAAGAAGCAGCTCACTGCTTGCTCTCTGCCCCCAGAACACTTTTGCAGGCAGCGTATTTGGCTGCAGGTCACTCCAGTGAGCATTCTGACTGGTTTGAAGCCTCCTCTCTGGAGCTGCTGGTGGGGATTCAGGAATCTCCACTGTCCCTGAGGAGAATCCTAGAGGATTTTACCCACGACAAGGTCTTCTTAACAAGAAAAGGCTCTACAGTCCTCTGTCAAAATGTTTTTTAAGCCTGAAACATTTAGTGACCAGGACCTCTGCTTGTCCCAAGAACTACAACCACAACCCTGATCTTACAATATCGCCCTGAGCCCTCCCAAGAGAGATCGGTCACTGCAGGAAGTGCTGGCAGAAGATGGCCCCGACAGATAAGGGTTATGACAATTTGCTAAGACACTTGAAGACATCCCCAGTTCCTCTCCTGCTGCTCTTGGGTGCTGCCTGCCTGGTAGCTGGGCTGGCAGAAGGAAATGCACAATGCCTTTGAGTGCTCCCAGCGTGATGCCTCAGCTAAGACGCCAGGCTCCAAGGGCAGCGAGTGGGATGGAGCACGGAGGGAGGGCAATTTCTCCAGCCACCACCACAATTCATCAAGTAAACGTAAGTTGGAGCCTGGAGTAAATGTAACTTCTGGGTGTTAAGCTGAGAGCAGTTAAATATGCACATGAGGAGGACAGCAGCATGCCTTTGTGAAGTGCAGTGGTTTGTGCTGCATCAGTGGAGTTTGACCCACTTAGCACAAAGTCACTTTCCTAGGTGCTCTTTCAGCTGCTTAGCTGAAAAGCTGCAAGGCTGTGACACCGAGTGCAATTTTGCTTAAAGCTGATTTGGGAGAGATCTTTAAGAACAAGTGAATTTTGAAGGGAACAGAAACTGAGAACCTGAATCTAGGATATTTCTGTGGGTACAGATGGTCCTTGGGTCTGCCCCTGCAGATGGTGCTTAATTGCACCCAGAACCACAGTCACAAAACACAGAGGCAATTGCTTCTGCTCAGACTAAGATCAGCAATGAGGCAAAACAGCAGCCAAGTCCTACCTTAGTCAAAAAAGGGGAAAAAAAAATCCTGAAAGACAGCTCCAGCAAGTTATGCAGTTGTGGAGTACTTTTAATACCTTAAAAGAGCAAGACCAGCGTCCGAGTTTTCCTTCTGTACAAATGATAACACTAACGTTCCAGCTACCATTAAAAAAGCAGTTTGAGCTCAACAGCTTTCACAAGGGAGGGAGAAGACTTGTGCCACCTTAAAACAGGGCCACAAAGTGGAGCTGGCAGCAGAGGCACCAGGGGCTGGGGAGCAGCGGGTGCACTAATGCTGCTTTCCCGTAAGCATTTGGATTCCTACACCGAATTAAGCACTGCCAAGGTAAGCAACAGATTTTGGCCGCCAGCAGGTGATCTGTGCTTTAAGGAGCTGCAAAGCGGGCAGAGCAGTTAAATGCTTGCTGGGTTCTGTAGGCAGATGTGCAGTCCTTCTGCAGAAGCACGTTTACCCACCTCGGGTTAATGTGCACCAAGAGCGTGCAGAGCCGCTGCCTGCTCGCTCCCCAGCGGCACTCGGTACGCTTGGCATCAAACAGCCAAAGACATCAGGTTTCTGCAGCTCCCTTTGCTGGAGCGTTTTCTAACCCCCGAGATCCATCAGCTTGCCTTCCCCAGCCCAGCTATTTCTCCTTTTTTTTTTCTTTTTTTTAAAGATCCTGGTGGAGTTCCCAAGCATCGCTCCTCCACACCCCACATTAAGTTTTAACATCTGGACAGTTTAAAGCAGTGTTTCTCATGTGTGTTTGGTCTAGCCATGCCAAAGCTGAAACTGGTCCTAAAAGAGTTGTGCCAGCAGCTACCAGGAAGAAATCACATTTGTATTGTGGCCCACCCACAGCTCCTGGCTGTAAATACCCGTTTGCCACCATTTGGAAAGCTGCTGGTCCATGCCGGTCCCAGCCCTCCCCCAGAGCCTCTCTCCTTCTCAGGAGCTGTATCTGCACCAGACCTGCTTTAGGAAACATAAAGAGTCTCATCCAAAACCTGATGAAGTCACAAGGGGGAAAAAAAAGAGAAAAATTTGAAAAACCCCAAACCATTTCAGTAGCGTTTGGACTGGAACAGACTGACAGAAAAGACCTGGGTTCTGGCTAACCCCAGGGCATCGCTAATGAATTCCTGGCTATTTAGCTGTATTTCAGAATTCTCCACCCTCTTTTCATCGAGCATATTTCCATGGATGTTGCCCCAGTGTGAGTTAGTTTATCAGTCAGTAGCTGCCTAGAAATTTGAGCTTTATTGAATCCACGTTTTTCAGCATTTTCCCTACCTCTGTGTTTCTCCCAATGAAGCGAGGCAGATCTAAACATTTCTCTTCAGACACAAGTGGTGGAAGTCAGCACTGAGCTATTTGAAAGGGTTCAGGCCCAGCTGCCATTCCTCAGTGCCTCAGCAGAAGCAGTCCCAGCCGGATAAGCTGAATTTTGGGATGCCCATGAAAGAAGGTGGGAAGGGTTTGCCCAGCAAACCCAGTCGGTAGTCCCGTCCAGAGAGCTTGGTCCTGGACCTTCTCTGGCTCTGTTCATTTGATGCACGCAGCAGCCCTGGCACTAAGCAGCAGCAACACCTGCCCCAGCTCTGTGAAGCAGAGCTGCATCTTCTGAGACGGCAAAAAGACCACACGGGAGCCTGACGATTTGTGTGAGCAGGAGAAAACTCCCATGTAGACATCAAGATCTCTTTAAATTAGCAGGGAAAGCTAGAAAGCCAATCTAAATTGGCTTTCTGAGCACTGACGGTAAGATTTTGGACGTATTTTTGCATTGAGTATGTTGGTGTAATTTAATACAACCTCTCATCAGTCATGGGGTAGCTCAGAGTTGAAGGCACTCTTGCCCCTGCAGGAATTTTCTGCTCTTACAATTCTTAGTTAGAATGGAAAAAATGAACTTAGAAACACCATCTGAAAGCCAAAGGGTTGTAGGTCCAAGTCTCTCCGGCTGGGGCAAACAAGGAGCCGGGATTGGCTTGCACCAGTTTACACGGGGGTGAAAAACGAGAACGGAAGGGAAAAGCTAAGCAGCCAAAGTGGCAGTTCTGAGATGCGGTTGAGAGAAACACGGAGCCGAAACTGCAGATTCGCTCTGTGCCCTCCACCACACAGCGAGCGGGGAGCAGGGAGGGTGTAAAACCTCTCCTCCTCGGGGTGAGCCCCATCCTGCTCTTCCTCGGACAGGCAGAGGAAGGGTTTCTGCACCGGAGCACTCCTTGGGGCTCAGCCTTTGCCTCCCATCGGGGCCACGACTCAACCCATGCGTAGGTGAGGAACCCACCATCTCCTGAGGACGCGGGACACCCGGGCTGCTTCGGGTCAGCTGTCCACGGCTTGGGAAGCTCAGAGAAGGGAGGAAAAAAGGAGCAAGGACTGCTTGAAAAGCTGAGGAAGGGAAGTGCTGAGGGTCGGCCCGGCAGCACACCCCGCCGAACCCTCCAGCCTCCAACGAGTCAGCCAAGAGCAGATTTCTTTCCTCATTTGCTTTGTGCTCCGTGCAGAGGTGAGAGGGAGAGAGAGGAAAGAAGAAAACAAAACAAAACCAACCAAAAAAAACCTCCAGCCCTGCCTTTGGGGAAGCGGGAGGCTACTTCAGACAAAACTGTTATCCATTAACATCCAATTATCACTTGGTCCAAGCCATTAATTATAAATCAGCCTCCTAATTGGGATAATTAGCTCTCTGCTACTTAATGTAGTATGACTGATGCGTTTGGAAAGAAGGTAATCAGTCCATTTGTTTAGCGTTAGGCGAACAAATCCAACTCTCATGGTTTAATTTCAGCTTCCCCCGGCCCCCCATCAGCATTAAAGGCTCTTTGCAGCCCCATTAATTGTTTGGGAATCACGGCGGGGCTGGGCACACGCAGCTCCGCGGGGCTTGCGGGAGGGCAGCCCCCCGGCCGGAGATACGACCAGCCCCACCGCTTGCCCGCGTCCCCCACCCCCGGGGGGGACTGCCGAGGTTTAGGGGAGGGGGTTAATTAGAGGGGACGGGTTTAAACCCGAGCACGACCCACAGGTGCGATCTCCCCGGAGGATGCGGGGGGGATTCCGCGCCCTTCTCTGCGCCCCGCAACCGAATCTCGCTTTGAGAAACCAATTCGGGGAAAAGAGAAAACCAACTTTCCTTCTCCTTTTAATTTTNAAGTGAAAAGAGCAGCCGGGGAAAGCCACCGACCGCTGGGACCGGAGCGCTCCGTGCGGGGCTTTTCTTGCCAATTCTCTTGCGCAAAAAACGAGGCAGCCACGGCAGGTCTCGCAGGCAAACCCCATCTCCCACGGAGCAGAAACTTTCCTGAGGGCCTTGCTTTGGGCTAGAGGAGCCCGTCCCCCCCGCGT